>JAVIAB010000088.1:31617718-31855218 GCA_032433765.1 Megaustenia siamemsis | reverse complement strand
CCCCCAAGGAAAAAGACAAAGTGAAAGACCAAAATATTCTTGGCGAAGACAGATGGAAGCAGTGATGAAGATGACGGGGAAGAAATGGAATGATCTTAAAAGAATGACAAGAAACAGAACGACTTGGAAAGTGTTTGTTGCAGACCTATGCTCCACAGGAAGCTGAAAAGGTAGAAGAAGTAGAAGAAGAAGAGGAGGAAGAAGAGGAAGAGGAAGAGGAAGAAGAGATATTCAGTGCACGGATGCATGATTTAACCACAAATTAACATTTTAGTTATAATTCTAGAAGTGTATCTCCTCCTCCTTCCCCTCCTCCTTCTCCTCCTCCTTCTCCTTCCCCTCCTCCTCCGCCTCCTCCTCCTTCTTCTTTGAGCGATCAGCTATTGTTATTCAGACGTTGAGACCAGCTTGGATCACAAACAGGACGGAGAGTTTGAGGTCAACGTCAATTCCCTGTAACGTGACATGTAGGGCTATTTCTGTGCGCCATATTTGTGTTCTTGGGGGTTGAAAGTGTTGCGATCCCGTAGGATATGCTCTGAAGTTTGTCACTTGTTGCAAAGTTATTGAGCCCTATCTTGTGTAGGTGTGTTCTAAAGCCACAATGACCTGTTCTGAGTCGGAATATCTTGGTCTGCTCAAGTCTGCTGAGTTTGTTAAGCTGTCATGTTCCGGCTCATATTTTCCACATGTCCCTGTCAGTTTTCCCAGTTGTTTAAGCTGTCATGTTCTGGCTCATATTTTCCACATGTCCCTGTCAGTTTTCCCAGGTTGTTTAAGCTGTCATGTTCTGGCTCATGTCCCTGTCTATTCAGTTTTCCCAGCTTGTTTAAGCTGTCATGTTCTGGCTCATATTTTCCACATGTCCCTGTCAGTTTTCCCAGCTTGTTTAAGCTGTCATGTTCTGGCTCATATTTTCCACATGTCCCTGTCTATTCAGTTTTCCAGGCTTGTTTCAGGATTGTTCATACTTCTTTGAGTCTCTGTGATTGGTTGGACTGCTGAAGGCCCCCACCAGATTTGTCAAGTTATTATGCTGTCTCATTTCCATGAATGCGGCAGTATGGTAGTATCCACGGCAGGACTAAGCTCCGAGTCTATAGAACCGTTCTCTCATTCTTAGCATCAATATTTAATATCAGATTATTCTCGACATCACACGATACGTCATGTCTTTCTAATTCAATTAATTTGGTTGCTATTGAAAAAAAAGAGAGCTAATTTCCAACATTAGGAAGAAGCAATCATCATTTTTCATCTCATCAAGAGAACAACTGGAATATATTGTAACAACTGGGAAAACTGAGGGACGAAGAGATAGAGGAAAGCAAAGAAAAAAGATACCAGACAGCTTGAGAGAATGGCTTGGCAGAAGGTCAACAACAGAAATGATAAATAACTGTCGAGATCGAAAGTTGTGGAGAGACATGGTCATCTACGCCAGCAGGCCGGGTACTTGAGGATGATCATTGACATTTTTGTACATAATTATTTGTTTAAATATAACTTTAAAAATATACTAGAACAACTTCATTTGGTCTGTAATATTCCATTTCACAACAGTAGATTTGTACTAAAATGTAAGCTATAGGCTCTTGCAATAGCCTTAAAGTACCACAGACAAATCCTAATCAGAAAAAAATAGATCTTTTGATATGAAGAAATTTGCGCGACAACTAGTAAATCAATGACAAACCGATGAGTGTGGGCGTTGGCTTGTGGGGCTTGGCGCATTACTCATCAAATACCCGGTTGAAATTCTTCATTGATAATTTTGTCCCCGCCATTTTAGGTTTAATCAAGTACTTAATGCTATCGGACAAGGATGGAAAAGCGTAGCTCAGTGGTCAAAAGTGCACGAAAAAAAAAAGTCCCGCGTGGTCATATTGGTAAGCCTATTACCGGGGCACCACTTGGGGGTGGAGTAGGAACTAGAGCGGATCTATTGTTCGTCGATCCTGGCGCATGCATTCAGCTGTGAGTCGCTGATGACCTCAGCCCAGGTACTCCCTCCCCTTCCATACCCATTCCTTAGAAAACGCATCAATAAAGCAAGAAAAAAAAACTGCCAAAGGAAGACGTCACATAAATTACTGGTAATACAGTTTGCCTGATCTAGACTGTCCATCCATCGCCATCTACAGAAGTAAGCAGAAAGTGATATCTCGGAAAACCACCAAACCAGCGTGACGTTTCCAGCTTTGCCAACAACGGGTGGTTGTGGGTAGAATTTCATCAGTTTTATGTAGCTCATATAGCTGACAACGTCACGTTCTTAAATGAGTTCTTAAATGTTATGTAGAGCCAGTCTTAACACATGGATGCGAATCATGGACAATAGGACAACAGACAAGAAAATCACTGGAGTCTGTAGAAATGTGGTTTTACAGAAGAATGTTGAGAATACCATGGACAGCTAATAAGAGTAATGAAGATGTTCTGAGAGAGGTCAAAGCAAAAAGAGAGCTAATTTCAAATATTAGGAAGAAACAATCATCATTTTTTGGCCATGTAATGAGAAGAGAACAACTGGAATATATTGTAACAATTGGGAAAATTGAGGGACGGAGAGATAGAGGGAAGCAAAGAGAGAAAATAACAGACAGCTTAAGAGAATGGCTTGGCAGAAGGTCAACAACAGAAATGATAAATAGCTGCCGAGATCGAAAGTTGTAGAGAGACATGATTACCTACGCCAGTAGGCCCGGTACTTGATGATGATGATGATGATGATGATAGCTGACAACGTCACGCTAGTAATGATGTTTTTGCTTCTCCCATACACACCGCATGACTACTCCTATAGATGGCGATGGTCCATCTCTGCCTTCACTGTTTTCCTTCAGTTTATCTTTAGCCCAGCTCCCCACTTTTATCTCTCTTTAGAATCCCTCTCATGCCACCAGTCTTGTTATTGTAAACTAGAGTCCTGTATACGCCTGCTTCTTATCACTCTGTACATTTTCTCCTTCATGCACTTGCTAACCAGTTCTTTGTTTCTTTTTCTTTTTGGACAAATATTCTGAGAACTTTCAACAAGTAGGCAACATTGGACAGATGTCATGAACAATCTGCGAGGTATCTGTTGACCGAGGGCCGGATTAAGGCCCTTAGATGTCCTAAGCACTTAACGATTTTGGAGTCCCTCTCCTCATATATATGTAATGTAAAATATGAACAATGGTAAATAAAAAAACACAAATTTATTTATCGAAATGAAAAAAAATTTACAGTAAGATCGAAAATAATGTTTATTTTTGTTTTGTTTCCACTTAGTTATATTTGAAAAGTTTTTTTTTTTCATCTTTTTATTTTTAATTGCAAAGTCTTTGATCAGATCAAATATAATTTTGTCTAACATATTTTTAATTTTTGTTGCATTTATCAGCTTTCATCTCTGCCGATGTCTCTAGAGTATCATCATCATCATCATCATATCCATCATCATCAAGTAACATGCCTGCTGGCGTAGGTGATCATGGCGTAGGTGATCATGTATCTCCACAACTTTCGAGCTCGACAGTTATTTATCATTTCGGTTGTTGACCTTCTACCAAGTTATTCTCTTAAGCTGTCTGGTATCTTTTCTCTTTACTTCCCTCGATCTCTTCGTCCCTCAATTTTCCCAGTTGTTACAATATATCCCACCTGTTACCTTCTTATTGCATGGAACAAAAATATGATTATTTTTTCCTAATATTGGAAATTAGCTCTCTCTTTGCTTTGGCCGCTTTCAAAACATTTTCATTACTCTTCTTAGCTGCCCATGGTATTCTCAATATTTTTCTGTAAAATCACATTTCTACAGCTTCCGGGGATTTTCTTATCTGTTATCCTATTGTCCATGATTCATATCCATATGTTAAGACTGGCTCTACATAACATTTAAGAACTCTTTTTGTTGTTTCTATTGTCAAAAATAGATTCCACAGTATCTTCCTCATTGTTTTTTTGGAAAGCTGCTTTTGCCTGAGCTATTCTACATCTCACCTCTGTTGTACACCTTCCATCAGAGGTTATAACATTGTTCCAAGATATTTAAGTTCATATACCTGTTTTAATATTGTTCCACTTGTCTTTTTGTGCGTTGCAGCGATGACTTTCTCTTTGTTGCTACAATTACGTCTGTTTTTGGGCTATTGAGATCTTACTTTTGCTTTCCTTCACTATAATGTCTAACATTTCTTGTAACTCGTTTCCACTCTTAGCGATTAAGACCCTTAGAGTATAGGAACTGAATTTTGCGTGTTAACCCGCTTTTTTTCTTGGCGGCCGTGTGCACAGGGTTCCCTCGGCGGACAGGCAGATAACTCCGTCTTCGGAGGTACTCATATTTTTTTTCCGTCGATGAGTAATTGACGTTTCAAGCCGTGCCTCGCTTCTGAGACCAAGGGTGGTTGCCGCAGAGAGAAATCATAAATAAAAAGCCTAACTGGCGCAGCCGTGATTTGAACTCACAACCTCTCTGTCTCGAGACCAGCGTCTTACTTCGAGACTAACCAGTCCTCCATGCAACACATCTGCTTCTATGCTTAATAGTGATCAGGCCTCCAGCCTGCCTTGTTCTATTTCATGAACCTTGGCGGTTGTCTGCACTCACTGAGTGCTCTTGTTATTATTTATTTCTACGTAATTTTGTTTTTCATATAATATCATCATCATCATCAAGTACCGAGCCTAGTGGCGTTGGTGATCATGTCTCTCCACAACTTCCGATCTCGGCAGCTATTTATCATTTCTGTTGTTGACCTTCTGCCAAGTCATTCTCTTTAGCTGTCTGTTATTTTTTTTCTTTTTGCTTCCCTCTATCTCTTCGTCCCTCAATTTTTCCAGTTGTAACAATATATTGCAGTTGTTCTCTTCTCATTACATGGCCAAAAAATGATGATTGTCTCTTCCTAATATTGGAAATTAGCTCTCTTTTTGCTTTGAACTCTCTCATAACCTCTTCATTACTCTTCTTAGCTGTCCATGGTATTCTCAACATTCTTCTGTAAAACCACATTTCTACAGTGATTTTCTTGTCTGTTGTCCTATTGTCCATGATTCGCATCCATATGTTAAGACTGACTCTACGTAACATTTAAGAACTCTTTTTCTTGTTTCTATTGTCAAAAATGGATTGCATAGTATCTTCCTCATTTTTTGGAAAGCTGCTTTTGCCTGAACCATTTTGCATCTCACCTCTTTTGTACATCTTCCGTCTGAGGTTAACAAAGTTCCCAAATATTTAAATTCACTTACCTGTTTTAATATTGTTCCACTTGTCTTTATTTGCACTGAGGTGATGTCTTTTTCTTTGTTGTCATTTAATATAGGGGTCCCTTTTTGTGCCTCTTTCCTTTGATGCTCTAACGATGTGTTACATTTTTTTCTTAATGGTTAATCAACCCCTAGATCGAGACTCTGGCAGAAACACAAGTACATGGCTATCTAGAGTCTGTGTGAACTGGGACTGAAGACCAGTGTTGTCAGAACAGAGCCATGTATCAGCCAACACCGGACTGGAACAATTAGTCGCTGTGTGCTGATGAACATTTCGGTGAGTAGATCGGAGCACCTATGAGTGTGTTCGGAGTGCTGTGATGATCATCCTATTTAAACATAACAACATGTGTTCTGTGTTTATTGCATTATTCCATTACTGGGTTCTGCCGAGGGGACATATTAAACCGGAGAACAAAGGTCGCTTGTTTTAAGCAGTCGCCGCGAGGCGTTCAGGTTTTAATTTTTATGTCATCCCCGAGAGATAAAAAAACGTTCCACTCTAGCGATATTCGAACCCAATTTTTTCTGCTTTGTAGCGCGCTAAGTTATCAATTTGGCCATCCGCTTTTCCAAGTAGGTAGGCAACCATGGACAGCTAAGAAGAGTGTGCAATCCATTTTTGACAACAGAAACAAGAAAAAGAGTTCTTAAATGCCAGTAGAGCCATTCTTATCAGATGTACGTGAATCATGGACAATAGGACAACAGGCAAAAAAATCACTGGGGGCTATAGAAATATGGTTTCACAGAAGAATGTTGAGAATACCATGGGCAGCTAAGAAGAATAATGATAACATTCTGAAAGAAGGCAAAGCAATGAGAGCTACTTTCAAATATTAGGAAGAAACAATCATCGTTTTTTTTTGGCAAGTAAAAAGAAGGAAACATATGGAAAATATTATGAGAAATGGGAAAGTTGAGGGACGAAGAAATAGAGGGAAAATATTATGACAAATGGGAAAGTTGAGGGACGAAGAAATAGAGGGAAATATTATGACAAATGGGAAAGTTGAGGGACGAAGAACTAGAGGGAAAATATTATGACAAATGGGAAAGTTGAGGGACGAAGAAATAGAGGGAAAATATTATGATAAATGGGAAAGTTGAGGGACGAAGAAATAGAGGGAAATATTATGACAAATGGGAAAGTTGAGGGACGAAGAAATAGAGGGAAAATATTATGACAAATGGGAAAGTTGAGGGACGAAGAAATAGAGGGAAAAAAGAGAAAAGATACCAGACAGCTTAAGAGAATGGCTTGGCAGAAGGTCAACAATAAAAATGATAAATAACTGTCGAGATGAAATTTTGTGGAGATACATGATCACCTATTCCAGCAGGCATGGTACTTGATGATGATGAAGTAGGCAACATCTGCACGAAATGATAACAATCTTAATATTTCCACTCCTGACAATCAGCAGTACACGATCGTGGTCTGATCCATACATAAGTGAAATAATTACGTCATCTAGAGTCCTCCAGAATCAGTTTATGTTTGAAACGGTCACCTGCAAATATTTCAGCCTTTTTTAAAATTGATTTTAAAATTTCTTTTATTCACCTTAAAAAAATTGTTAATCTCATTTTCGTCATGTCAGAGCTACCTTGTGCGTCGCCATTTCAATTTGTGGATGGCTTCTATTTTAACTTGAATGCTCGACATTCACCTGCCTTTTATTTGTTATCAGGGGTGTCATTTTGAAAACATTAATATTTGATTCCCAGGTGAGATACGATCATGAAATAATGAACAAACTATAAGTGTGAAATGTTGGTAGATTTTTTGAAATGTAAATGTCAGCTCAAATGACAAGTGGAATAAATGGGTACTTTTACGTGATGACAAAACGATTGTTTACACGTGGTCGGTTTTATGGGAAGAAATGATGTGTTTGAGATATCAGATATATATATATATATATATATATATATATATATATATATATATATATATATATATATATATATATATACCAGCGAGAGATATATGTAACAGAGAGAGAGAGAGAGATACCGAAGAGAGAGATGCCAGATATATATATATATATATATATATCAGTAAGAGAGATTTTTTAAAAAGTAAAGAGCCCCATCACGGCAAGTGGCGTATAGGGAATATGGTGTTAGTGACCATAATTTTTACAGACTTTCAGCATATGCTTTTTGGGGTAATGTGGTCAGTATTACGCCCGTGCCGCATTATTTTTTCCCAGAAAAAAATACGGTACCCATTTAAGGTTGGGTGAACCCGGAAGCCGTCGATCAGGATCGAACCCGAACTCTTTTCCTTTGTAGTCCAGTTCACTAACCACTGAGCTATCGCTGAGGCTCCCGATTGAGAGAGATACCAGATATATAGGTATATATATATATATATATATATATATATATATATATATATATATATATATATATATATATATATATATATATCAGAGAGAGATACCACAGAGAAATATCAGAGAGAGATATACCAGAGAGAGAGATATCAGAGAGTATTATCAGAGAGCGATACTAGAAAGATAGAGAGAAATATGAAAGAGATATCAAAAAGAGGTAGAGCAATACCACAGGGGGAGAGAAGTAGGGAACGTATGGTAAACTGAGATAGGGATAAAGAGAACATCATGAAGGATAGTTTCGCAGGTTTAGGGATAAAGAGTAAGAGAGTTTAGCGAAGGAGAGGAGATAAGAAAAACAGGGTCATCGTGTATATCAGAGTAAATGGGATGAGAAAAAAACAGGGTCAACGTGTATATCAGAGTAGATGGGATGGGAAAAAACAGGGTCAGCGTGTATATCAGAGTAGATGGGATGAGAAAAAACAGGGTCAGCGTGTATATCAGAGTAGATGGGATGAGAAAAAAACAGGGTCAGCGTGTATATCAGAGTAGATGGGATGAGAAAAACAGGGTCAGCGTGTATATCAGAGTAGATGGGATGAGAAAAAACAGGGTCAACGTGTATATCAGAGTAGATGGTATGAAAAAAAACAGGGTTAACGTGTATATCAGAGTAGATGGGATGAGAAAAAACATGGTCAGCGTGTATATCAGAGTAGATGGATGAGAAAAAACATGGTCAGCGTGTATATCAGAGTAGATGGGATGAGAAAAAAACAGGGCCAACGTGTATATCAGAGTAGATGGGATGAGAAAAAACAGGGTCAACGTGTATATCTGGGTAGATGGGTTGAGACAAAACAGGGTCAACGTGTATATCAGAGTAGATGGGATGAGAAAATGAGTTGAAATATTTATGAATGTAAGTATACGACCAATAGAAGGAAAGCAAGAACTATAGTAGAATGACAGAAAAAAATTGTAGTAGAACAGAGGTAAGAAATATAGCACAATGGAGGAAAGAATGAAGCAGGATAGAGATAAATAAATGTAGTAGAATGAAGGTAAGAAATGTAGTAGAATGAAGGTAATAAATATAGTAGGATGGAAGTAGACAACGTAGTATAATGGAGGCATGAAATGTAGTACAAGGAGGTAAGCAATGTAGTAGAATGGAGAGAATAAATTGTAGTAGAAGCGACGTAAGAAATGTAATAGAATGGAGGCTATAAATGTAGTAGAATGGAGCTATAAATGTAGTAGAATGGAGGCTATAAATGTAGTGGAATGGAGGCTAGACATGTAGTAGAATGGAGGCTATAAATGTAGCAGAATGGAGGCTATAAATATAGTAGAATGGAGGCTATAAATGTAGTAGAATGGAGGCTATAAGTGTAGTAGAATGGAGGCTATAAATGTAGTGGAATGGAGGCTATAAATGTAGTAGAATGGAGGCTAGAAATGTAGTAGAATGGAGGCTAGAAATGTAGTAGAATGGAGACTAGAAATGTAGTAGAATGGAGGCTATAAATGTAGTAGAATGGAGGCTGTAAATGTAGTAGAATGGAGGCTATAAATGTAGTAGAATGGAGGCTAGACATGCAGTAGAATGGAGGCTATAAATGTAGCAGAATGGAGGCTAGACATGTAGTAGAATGGAGGCTATAAATGTAGTAGAATGGAGGCTAGACATGTAGTAGAATGGAGGCTATAAATGTAGTAGAATGGAGGCTAGAAATGTAGTAGAATGGAGGCTAGAAATGTAGTAGAATGGAGGCTATAAATGTAGTAGAATGGAGGCTAGACATGTAGTAGAATGGAGGCTATACATGTAGTAGAATGGAGGCTATAAATGTAGTAGAATGGAGGCTATAAATGTAGTAGAATGGAGGCTAGAAATGTAGTAGAATGGAGGCTATAAATGTAGTAGAATGGAGGCTATAAATGTAGTAGAATGGAGGCTAGAAATGTAGTAGAATGGATGCTATAAATGTAGTAGAATGAAGGCTAGACATGTAGTAGAATGGAGAATATACATGTAGTAGAATGTAGGCTATAAATGTAGTAGAATGGAGGCTATAAATGTAGTAGAATGGAGGCTATAAATGTAGTAGAATGGAGGCTATAAATGTAGACGAATGGAGGCTATAAATGTAGAAGAATGGAGGCTATAAATGTAGTAGAATGGAGGCTAGACATGTAGTAGAATGAAGGCTAGACATGTAGTAGAATGAAGGCTAGACATGTAGTAGAATGAAGGCTAGACATGTAGTAGAATGAAGGCTAGATATGTAGTAGAATGAAGGCTAGACATGTAGTAGAATGAAGGCTAGACATGTAGTAGAATGAAGGCTAGACATGTAGTAGAATGGAGGCTAGACATGTAGTAGAATGGAAGCTAAAAATCTCTTTTAAACTAAGGTAATAAAATGTATTAGATCAAAGACACGAAAAAAATATAAATAAATAAACGATTGAGAGCGTAGTTTACCTGATGGCTCGGGCCAACCCGGATCTCGCCCTGTGTGGTCGCCAGCCTTCGGTTGTCTGGCCGGTAGGCGAGGATGTAGAAGAAATGGTCAGACCGAGGAATAAAGCTGCAGGCTGACCTCAGGTCACTGTACTGCACCACGTGACACTTGCCCCTGAGGAGAGAGCAAGAACAAACCTGGAAATTGGCTAGAAATGGCATACGACAAGGAAGTCAAACGTTGCGTATTTTTGGAGCAGGTCTACAAAGGATCGTTTCATTTTGTAAAGGGAGCACCATCACAACTCAAGGGAGTACTTCTCATTCTTCTCTTCCTTCTTTTCATATTACTCCTTCTTCTTCCTCGTCCTCCTTATTTTCTTCTTTTTCTACATCTACTTCTCACTCCTCCTTCTTCTTCTCCTCTTTCTCCCCCTCCTCCATCTCCATTCTCCTCCTTCTTCTGCCATGTGAAGGATATGAAATGTATCACAGAGAGGTCATGTGAAGGATATGAAATGTATCACAGAGAGGTCATGTGAAGGATGTGAAATTCATCACAGAGAGGTCATGTGAAGGATGTGAAATTCATCACAGAGAGGTCATGTGAAGGATGTGAAATTCATCACAGAGAGGTCATGTGAAGGATATGAAATGTATCACAGAGAGGCCATGTGAAGGATCTGAAATGTATCACAGAGAGGTCATGTGAAGGATGTGAAATTCATCACAGAGTGGTCATGTGAAGGATGTGAAATTCATCACAGAGAGGTCATGTGAAGGATGTGAAATTTATCACATACAGAGAGGTCATGTGAAGGATATGAAATGTATCACATACAGAGAGGTCATGTGAAGGATATGAAATTTATCACATACAGAGAGGTCATGTGAAGGATATGAAATTTATCACATACAGAGAGGGCATATGAAGGATATGAAATTTATCACATACAGAGAGGCCATGTGAAGGATGTGAAATTTATCACATACAAAGAGGTCATGTGAAGGATATGAAATTTATCACATACAGAGAGGTCATGTGAAGGATATGAAAATTATCACATACAGAGAGGTCATGTGAAGCATATGAAATTATCACATACAGAGAGGTCATGTGAAGGATATGAAATTTATCACATACAGAGAGGCCATGTGAAGGATGTGAAATTTATCACATACAGAGAGGTCATGTGAAGGATATGAAATTTATCACATACAGAGAGGCCATGTGAAGGATGTGAAATTTATCACATACAGAGAGGTCATGTGAAGGATATGAAAATTTTCACATACAGAGAGGTCATGTGAAGGATATGACAATTATCACATACAGAGAGGTCATGTGAAGGATATGAAAATTATCACATACAGAGAGGCGATGTGAAAAATGTGAAATTTATCACAAACAAAGTCATTGGAAGGATGTGAAATGTATCACAAAGTCATTGGAAGGATGTGAAATTTATCACATACAGAGAGGCCATGTAAAGGAAATGAAATTTATCACATACAGAGAGGCCATGTGAAGGATATGAAATTTATCACATACAGAGAGATGTGAAATGTTTCCTACACATAGAGATAGACTTCATGAGAAGATGGCCCATTCTTAACAAAAAGAGATCAGCAAATGTGACTAGAAGATGAAACACAAACATCGTTGGCTAAAATGAGAAAGCTTGTAAAGAGAGCTTCCGGCTTGATCTAATGCCATATAATTGTGTCTGGAGGTATCTTTACCTGTGTAGAAGAAGGAAAGCAGGATTCGCTGTTTTGGTGTCGTCAGTTTTCAAGACAACAATAAAAGCTTTCTTCTAACTAAACTCGCCAAAACACTGGACGATCTCCCACCCTCAATCTCGCCTCGATTCCCGCCACTGGCAATCGGTTGAAAGAAAACACGTAAATATATACACTAACTTAGGACTATCAGTTATCTTCCCTTTCCTGCAGCGACAGGCAGCGCGCCACGTGTTTCGATTAGAACTGTCTGAACGTCACTTCCTGGAGTTTATGTCAAGTAAGTCCCAGACTATTTACTCCGACAAGCTCACATTTCTCACGTCGTTGGCTCTCGTTCTCGCCTCGACGTCTAACCGCCAAGCAATCAACGGAGTAGGTGCATCCAGGATGTTGAACGAAGCTGACGATATAACGAGGTGGCAATTATTTCCCATATATATAAACATCATCTAGCGTCGCGTCTAGGAGCGTTAATGTCTGTATTATGTACATTTCTGTAAATTACATTCACAATTTTACAGTTTTCGACGTTTTTATTGATTGAAGCTGTTTAATGTTTTATACAATCCAAAGTACTTTTATATAATTTGAGATGCTTAAGAAAAATCAGAGAACTTTATATAACTTGAGAGCTGTCGATAGTTCTGAGATCTGTATAGTTCAGATTCTCTGGTAATTTGAGTGCTATTGAGAGACCTGTAGCTTTCATCAACAAAGAAAAAGCATTCCACCAAATCAACAGAGAGCAACTGTGGGAAATACTAACAACATACGGAATAAGTTAACATGTAACAGAGAGCAACTGTGGGAGATACTAACTACATATGGAATAGATTAATATATAACAGAGAGCAACTGTGGGAGATACTAACAACATACGGAATAAGTTAACATGTAACAGAGAGCAAATGTGAGGGATACTAACAACATACGGAATAAGTTAACATGTAACCAACCTAACTAAAAGTCTCTACAATAACAGCAGCTGCACAATCAGAACAGCAGCAGGCTACAACTGTCATTTCAAATTTAGATCAGGAGTAAGGGGTACGTTCTATTTACCCTATTGTTTATTATCTACATGGACTACATATGTAAGTTTGCCAACTCATCGGAGACAGATGAGATTAATGAGCGTCTATCTGCAGACAATAAAGCACTAAAACATAAAAAAAAAATACAAGACCTACAAGAACACTTAAATAGACTTAACATCACAGGCACACATTGCAACATAAAACTCAACATCAACAAAACAGAAGTCATGAATATTGCAAAAGTGAAACAGAACATCAACATAATGATAGGCGGGAGACTATTAAAACAAGTGAAGAAGAGAGGCCATGTGAAGGATGTGAAATTTATCACATACAGAGAGGTCATGTGAAGGATATGAAATTTATCACATACAGAGAGGCCATGTGAAGGATGTGAAATTTATCACATACAGAGAGGTCATGTGAAGGATATGAAAATTTTCACATACAGAGAGGTCATGTGAAGGATATGACAATTATCACATACAGAGAGGTCATGTGAAGGATATGAAAATTATCACATACAGAGAGGCGATGTGAAAAATGTGAAATTTATCACAAACCAAGTCATTGGAAGGATGTGAAATGTATCACAAAGTCATTGGAAGGATGTGAAATTTATCACATACAGAGAGGCCATGTAAAGGAAATGAAATTTATCACATACAGAGAGGCCATGTGAAGGATATGAAATTTATCACATACAGAGAGATGTGAAATGTTTCCTACACATAGAGATAGACTTCATGAGAAGATGGCCCATTCTTAACAAAAAGAGATCAGCAAATGTGACTAGAAGATGAAACACAAACATCGTTGGCTAAAATGAGAAAGCTTGTAAAGAGAGCTTCCGGCTTGATCTAATGCCATATAATTGTGTCTGGAGGTATCTTTACCTGTGTAGAAGAAGGAAAGCAGGATTCGCTGTTTTGGTGTCGTCAGTTTTCAAGACAACAATAAAAGCTTTCTTCTAACTAAACTCGCCAAAACACTGGACGATCTCCCACCCTCAATCTCGCCTCGATTCCCGCCACTGGCAATCGGTTGAAAGAAAACACGTAAATATATACACTAACTTAGGACTATCAGTTATCTTCCCTTTCCTGCAGCGACAGGCAGCGCGCCACGTGTTTCGATTAGAACTGTCTGAACGTCACTTCCTGGAGTTTATGTCAAGTAAGTCCCAGACTATTTACTCCGACAAGCTCACATTTCTCACGTCGTTGGCTCTCGTTCTCGCCTCGACGTCTAACCGCCAAGCAATCAACGGAGTAGGTGCATCCAGGATGTTGAACGAAGCTGACGATATAACGAGGTGGCAATTATTTCCCATATATATAAACATCATCTAGCGTCGCGTCTAGGAGCGTTAATGTCTGTATTATGTACATTTCTGTAAATTACATTCACAATTTTACAGTTTTCGACGTTTTTATTGATTGAAGCTGTTTAATGTTTTATACAATCCAAAGTACTTTTATATAATTTGAGATGCTTAAGAAAAATCAGAGAACTTTATATAACTTGAGAGCTGTCGATAGTTCTGAGATCTGTATAGTTCAGATTCTCTGGTAATTTGAGTGCTATTGAGAGACCTGTAGCTTTCATCAACAAAGAAAAAGCATTCCACCAAATCAACAGAGAGCAACTGTGGGAAATACTAACAACATACGGAATAAGTTAACATGTAACAGAGAGCAACTGTGGGAGATACTAACTACATATGGAATAGATTAATATATAACAGAGAGCAACTGTGGGAGATACTAACAACATACGGAATAAGTTAACATGTAACAGAGAGCAAATGTGAGGGATACTAACAACATACGGAATAAGTTAACATGTAACCAACCTAACTAAAAGTCTCTACAATAACAGCAGCTGCACAATCAGAACAGCAGCAGGCTACAACTGTCATTTCAAATTTAGATCAGGAGTAAGGGGTACGTTCTATTTACCCTATTGTTTATTATCTACATGGACTACATATGTAAGTTTGCCAACTCATCGGAGACAGATGAGATTAATGAGCGTCTATCTGCAGACAATAAAGCACTAAAACATAAAAAAAAATACAAGACCTACAAGAACACTTAAATAGACTTAACATCACAGGCACACATTGCAACATAAAACTCAACATCAACAAAACAGAAGTCATGAATATTGCAAAAGTGAAACAGAACATCAACATAATGATAGGCGGGAGACTATTAAAACAAGTGAAGAATTTAAATATCCCAGGGAGTCTAGTGACAAACGACAATTCACAAACAGGAGATATAGAATCAAGATGCAACAAAGATTGTCAAATCATTGGACAGCTATCACTACCATTGTCCAACATGGAGATAACTATAGGGGCAGTACGATCTTCATTCAGGTGTCCTACTTATTCCAGACTTGGACACTAGACTCAAGAACAATAAGACAAATAACCCCTATCGAGATGAAATGTGTCAGACGAATGACAGGAAACAGCCTGAGAGAAGTGAAGAACTGAGAGGCCAACTGAAGAAGAAAAGACTGCAATCTATATCTCCCTCCAACGCTAAACGTTGGAGGGAGATAGAAAAGAAGATAAGAAGATAGCATTTCAGAAAGCTTCATAAAATCGGAGTGCTGTAGAAAGTTCATGAGAAGAGAGTCTAGTGTAGCATGAGCGTTACACAGTTCAAAGAGCTTCATATACTTTGAGTGTTTTGGACTGTTCAGGGAGTTTTGTTTATTTGAGTGCTTTGGACTGTTCTGAGAGCTTTGTTTATTAGAGTGCATTGGACTGTTCTGAGAGCTTTGTTTATTAGAGTGCATTGGACTGTTCAGAGAGTTTTGTTTATTAGAGTGCCTTGGACTGTTCAGAGAGCTTTATTTACTTGAGTTCTTTGGACTGTTCATTGAGCTTTATTTACTTGAGTGCTTTGCACTGTTCAGAGAGCTTTGTTTATTTGAGTGTTTTAGACTGTTCAGAGAGCTTTGTTTAGTTGAGTGCTTTGGACTGTTCAGAGAGCTTTGTTTATTTGAGTGCTTTGGACTGTTTAGAGAGCTTTATTTTTTGAGTGCTTTAGACTGTTCAAAGTGTATCGTATAAACTGAGTGCGTTGGATAATTTTGCTGTTTGAGATAGTTTTAAGATTTAAAACTGTTTGAGTACTTTTGACAGTGCACCTGTTTTAAACTGTTTGAGAGTACTTTTGACAGTGTAAGTGCCTTATGCAATTTAAATACTTTAGACAGTTTGAGTGTTTCCTGAGTTTGGTACATGTTAGGCAGCACGAAGTGATTCAAACTGTTTGTGTGTTTTAGATAATCTTTTTGCTTTAGATTTGACATTATAAGCGCTACATATAATCTACAATGCATTAGACATATTCGACATTTAGGTATTTTGATTGTTTATGGTGTTTCACTCGTTACTGAACTCTGAATGTCTTTAATCTTTTTACTACTAAAGACTCGATCAGCCAGAGCATAGCAACACACTTTCCAGCCATCCTGTGTGAACGCAGGGAGCCACGACCGCTCTGTGGTTAGTGAACTGGACTACAAAGGACAAAAGGTCGTTCGATCCTCATCGACGGATTCCGATTTCAACCCAACTGTAAATGTGTACCGGGGTTTTTTTTTCTGGGAAAGTAATATCGACCGGGCGTACTGCCGACCACATTACCCAAAAATGCATGTGCTAAAGGTCTGAAAATATTATGGTCACTAACAGCATATTCCCTATACGTCACTTGGCGTGATGGGGGTACTTTCAACTCACAAGTAATGTACACTAACACTGCGTCAGGCAGGCTAGTATAATAAATGTATCAGCAATTAACTGGCACACACACACATACAGACGCGCTCGCACACACATACAGACACGCGCGCACACATTTCTTTTTATTTCACACGAAACGAAGGCACTCTGGTTTAAATGTCATTGTAATTTCACTGGAGGCTGTAGAAATGTGGTTTTACAGAAGAATGTTGAGAATACCTTGGACAGCTAAGAAAAATAATGAAAACGTTCTGAAAGAGGCCATAGCAAAAAGAGAGCTAATTTCCAACATTAGGAAGAAACAATCATCATTTTTTGGCCATGTAATGAGAAGAGCTGGAATATATTGTAACAACTGGGAAAATTGAGGGACGAAGAGATAGAGGGAAGCAAAGAGAAAAGATACCAGACAGCTTAAGAGAATGGCTTGGCAGACGGTCAACAACGGAAATGATAAATAACTGTCGAGATCGAAAGTTGTGGAGAGACATGATCACCTACGCCTGCAGGCACAGTGCTTGATGATGATGATAATGATGATGATGATGAATATCTTCACTGGTATCTGAGATGACGTCGGGAGATACACAGTTTTAACGACAGCACTGACAACTATCAGTTTGTTGATTGACAATCTCATTCTTGTTTTCATTTGAAGAGCGAAAAGATGAACAGGGTGGTAGAGGATAGTGGAGAAGAATTTGGTGAAGTGAAGGAGGTGCAGAAAGAAGCAATCAACATTTTTCGGGCACATCATGAGAAGAGGACAGTTGGAATACTTGGTTACAACTGGCAAAATAAAAGGAAAGAGAGATCGCGGGCGACAAAGAGAGAAAATACTGGATAGCTTGGTGTCATGGCATGGAAAACAGTCAACAACAGAACTGAAACGATGCTCTGTAGATAGAAGATTGTGGAAGGACAAGATCGCCTACGCGAACCGGTATGGCACATGATGATGAAGGAGGTGCCGGCTTGAGTAGAGGATATTGGAGACAAATAATAATAAATATATTTTTTTTCTGTTGTTGATTATGCGTCAATTTTTCCGAGTGCTGTAAGCATACCTCTTCATCTGAATTGATTAGAGGAGATTGACCTAGTCACGTCATGTCAGATCCATTTTACTTTTCTGGAGGCAATGGTTTTCTCTTTCATAGTTCTCTAATATATTGTTTTTTTTTCTTTTAACAGTCCTTTACTTCTCTAGTCTTTTTATAACTACCGCTTACTTCTCGTATCTATTTTTAACTGCTCCTTACTTCTCTAGTCTTATTTTGTAGCTACCTCTTACTTCTCGTATTTGATTTTAACTGTCCCATATTTCTTTCATCTATTATTTAACTGCCCCTTACTTCTCTCATCTATTATTTAACTGCCCCTTACTTCTCTAATTTATTTTTTAAATACCCCTTACTTCTCCCATCTATTATTTAACTGTCCCTTAATTCTCTCATCTATTATTTAACTGCCCCTCACTTCTCTCATCTATTATTTAACTGCCCCTTACTACTCTCATCTATTATTTAACTGCCCCTTACTTCTCTAATCTATTATTTAACTGTCCCTTCTCTCATCTATTATTTAACTTCCCCTTCTCTCATCTATTATTTAACTGCCCCTCACTTCTCTCATCTATTATTTAACTGCCCCTTACTTCTCTCATCTATTATTTAACTGCCCCTTCTCTCATTTATTATTTAACTGCCCCTTCTCTCATCTATTATTTAACTGCCCCTTCTCTCATCTATTATTTAACTGCCCCTTCTCTCAGCTATTATTTAACTGCCCCTTCTCTCATCTATTATTTAACTGCCCTTACTTCTCTCATCTATTATTTAACTGCCCCTTCTCTCATCTATTATTTAACTGCCCCTTCTCTCATCTATTATTTAACTGCCCCTTACTTCTCTTATCTATTATTTAACTGCCCCTTACTTCTCTCATCTATTATTTAACTGTCCCTTACTTCTTTAATGTATCTATTCACTCACACACACGCTTATATTCTCTTCACTGCCTCTCCTTTGATCCACGTACTAAGGAATAGTTCCTGTTCACCGATCCTAGTGCAAGTGGTCAGCTATGAGTCGCTGGTCGCTTTCAACCCATGTGCTAAAGTGCGCCTTCGCTCCCGTCAACGGAAATAGGAAACTGAACTTCGCAGCAGGAGGCGATCTGATCAACAGAAGTGGGCTGATTTATTGCTAACATATCACCATAATTCATACCATATGATGATCATATGATATCATTCTATATGACACTTTCTCTCTCATTCTCTGGCACTCTCTCTCACTCTCTAACTTTCTCCCACTCTCTCACCTTCTACCACTCTCTCTCACTCTCTCTGTCTAACTTTCTCCCAAACTCATTCCCTCACCTTCTCTCACTCCCTCGAAGTCTCTGTCTCAATCACACTCTCTGCTCTCACTCACTGACTCTCACTCTGTCTTTTTCTCTCACTCTCATTCTCTCTTACTCTCTCTCACTCACTCTCTTCCACTCTGTCTCACTCTCACACATTCTCTCTCACTCACTCTCTCTCACTCACTCTCTCATGCACTCTCTCTCACTCACTCTCTCACACACTCTCTCGCACACTCTCTCTCATTCAATCTCTCACGCACTCTTTCACTCACTCTCGCTCACTCGCTCACTCTCTCTCACTCACTCTCTCTCACTTACTCTCACTCACTCTCTCTCGCTCTCTCACTCATTATCTCACACTCTCTCTCTCGCTCACTTCCTCTCTCACTCACTCTCTCTCTCACTCATTCTCTCTCACACACTCTCTCTCATTCATTCACTCTCTCTTTCTCTCACTCACTCTCTCTCACGCTCTCTCACTTACTCTCTCCCTTTCTCTCACTCTCACACTCTCCCACTCTCACACACTCACTCTCTCACACTCACTCTCTCACACTCACTCTCTCTCTCACTCTCCCTAACTTTCTCTCACTCCCACTCTCACTCACTCTCTCCTTCATTATTCTCGGTTTCCCCTCTAACTCCATTTCTTCTTCAACATTCTTCCTGTTTATACAAGTAATAATAAACTGCTTCGAAACCCAAGTAGCTCATTTCAATTGTTGATCAGCATTTCAGATTATTAATAACGATTTATCTATACCAATTTATTTACAAAAAATGTTTATTATAAAGGAGAGGGAAATGTCACATTAAATTCAAGGAGATTTACTGAAAAATTCCATGAATTTTGCTTTAATATTTCAAGATGATCCGCTGAAAACTTCCACAAAAAAGAACATCTAAAACTCGAATGCATTTACGGATTGAACCAATTCGGAGCTGCCATTAGGCTAGCCACAGCTGTTTATCATTGATTTTTTAGTTGGTTTACTTATTTGTGTCTTTTCAGAGAGATAAAATATACAGACTTCTATAATACATCTCTCTTTTTTTTTCGTTCGCCAGCTTTGACCACTGACGAAGTCCCTAGAGACTAGGAACTGAATTTTGCGTGTTAATCCTCTTTTCCCTGGCAGCAATGTGTACAGGGTTCCCTCGTCGCACAGGCAGATAACTTCGTCTTCGGATGTGCTCATGTTTTTTTCTTTCTTGAGTAATTGACGTTTCTAGCCGGGCCTCGCTGCTGAGACCAGAGTTTGTTGCCGCAGAGAGAAATCGTAAATAAAAATCCCAACCGGTGCAGCCGGGATTTGAACCCACAACCTCTCTGTCTCGAGGCCGATGTCTTGCCTTGCTAGCAGCAAATGAGCTGGAAGTTGTCAGCGACCCACAGCTGATGGCTTGCGCTATGATCGGTGAACCAGAACCATACAGACCGTGCTCCACCTCTCCGTGGTGCCTCTAGTAACAGACTAACCTGTCTAGTCTGGCCAAGCGAGTAGGCAGCAAAGAGGGAAGACAACCCGGTACTCAAAAATGTCGTGCTGAAGTCGGATGTTTTTTGGGCCGAATGGCGCAAATATAACAGTTATACTGCAAACCACAACATAACGCAGACACGCCCACCTAACGTCCTTTTAAGGGCGGATGACAAAGACGTGTTCCCCTTTAGTCATTGGACGAACGCAAGCAAGCCAAGCCAGAAATTTTATGTCACCACTAGAGCGGGACCGACGTCTCTGCTGGACGCACATAAGCGGCAACAGATCAGCGACTTATAAATGACTGTTTGTGAATCAAAGCTGATTATTTCTGATTTTCACGGCAGCTACATTGGAAACAGATTAATGGTTGTCTGGCTTTGCTAGGTCTGTGGGGAACAGGCAAATAAATACATGGCTGCGGTAAAGCTTGAAAGAGCCAGTAGCTGATAGCAAGGAGCCAGTAGTGGGCTGATAGCAAGGAGCCAGTAGTGGGCTGATAGCAAGGAGCCAGTAGTTGGCAGATAGCAAGGAGCCAGTAGTGGGCTGATAGCAAGGAGCCAGTAGTGGGCTGGTAGCAAGGAGCCAGTAGTAGGCTGGTAGCAAGGAGCCAGTACTTGGCTGATAGCAAGGAGACAATAGTGGGCTGATAGCAAGGAGCCAGTAGTGGGCTGATAGCAAGGAGCCAGTAGTGGGCTGATAGCAAGGAGCCAGTAGTGGGCTGATAGCAAGGAGCCAGTAGTGGGCTGATAGCAAGGAGCCAGTGGTGGGCTGATAGCAAGGAGCCAATAGTGGGCTGATAGCAAGGAGCCAGTGGTGGGCTGATAGCAAGGAGCCAGTAGTTGGCTGATAGCAAGGAGCCAGTAGTTGGCTGATAGCAAGGAGCCAGTAGTTGGCTGATAGCAAGGAGCCAGTAGTTGGCTGATAGCAAGGAACCAGTAGTGAGCTGATAGTAAGGAGCCAGTAGTGAGCTGATAGCAAGGAGCCAGTAGTGGGCTAGTAGCAAGGAGCCAGTAGTTGGCTGATAGCAAGGAACCAGTAGTTGGCTGATAGCAAGGAGCCAGTAGTGGGCTGATAGCAAGGAACCAGTAGTGGGCTGGCAGCAAGGAGCCAGTAGTGGGCTGATAGCAAGGAGCCAGTAGTGGGCTGATAGCCAGGAGCCAATAGTGGGCTGGCAGCAAAGAGCCAGTAGTGGGCTGATAGCAAGGAGCCAGTAGTGGGCTGGTAGCAAGGAGGCAGTAGTGGGCTGGTAGCAAGGAGCCAGTAGTGGGCTGGTAGCAAGGAGCCAGTAGTGGGCTGATAGCAAGGAGCCAGTAGTGGGCTGGTAGCAAAGAGCCAGTAGTGGGCTGGTAGCAAGGAGCTAGTAGTGGGAGTTACACCGCACTACTGGCTCCTATTCAATGTCTCTCTAATGAAGAAAGGGAAATTCTGTACTAAAAGGGGAAAAAAATACCGTACTGAAGTGGGATGTGTTGGGCCAAAATAGGCGAAAGCAGTGAAGTTAAGTGTAAATAATGATACAATTTAATGTCAACTTGACGAGCTTTTACTTGGATATGACCAAAAAAAATGTAATTCTTAGGGGCAGTAAAAGGGGAAAAAAAGGAAGATCACCGACGCGAAAAGTAAAGATGTGACTAAAAGAAATAATTTAACACTCAGGGCAACAAAAAAAAACTGAGACAAGACAAACTCAAACGAGAAATGTAAACACATTTCTTATTTTTTTCTCCCCGTCCCCCTCCTTGTCATCCTACTCCTGTTTATTTCATTCATTTCTGTTCTTTTTCCTCATTTTTTTGTTCTTCCTCTTTCTCTTCCACATCTTCTGCGTTCTCCTTTTCTTCTTTTTTCTTTCTTCTCGTCCTCCTTTTAATCTTCCTTCTCCCTTTTTCCGTTCCTCTTCTTTCTGCACCTCCTCTTCTGTTTCTTCCTCCTCAACTTTTTCCTGTTTACCTTCCTGTTTCTATTCCTCTTCTGTTTCTTTATCTTCCTCTTCATCTTCATTTTCCCACTCCTCCATTTTCTATACCTCTTCCTTCTCTTCTTCCTCTCCTGTTTCCTCCTCCTTATCCTTTACCACTTTCTCTCTTTCTCCTATATCTTTTCTGTTTTCTCCTCCTCCTTTTCATCTATATTCTCCTCTTCCTCACTTCCTTCTTCTTTTTCAGAGTTGACAATGACCACCCATCTTTACCTTCCGCCTTAAAAGGCAGTAAATGATCTGTGTTATGGTTTGCAACAATTTCTTTTTCTATCTGCGCCTTTCGCCCCAGCACATCCGACTTCACGAAAATTGTGGATACAGGACTGCCTTTCCTCTTCGATCTTTACCCTCGTGGTCAAAGTGGTTAATCTGTTACCAGGCCCTTAGCGGGGAGGTGAAACAAGATTTGATCAGTTTAGTTTATTGATCCTGAAGTAAACAGTCAGGACATAGCTCAAGGATTATAGGCCACAGGAAATAAGTTTATATGTCATAGGACATAGGGTTGAGGATATATAACATAGGTCATATGATATAGGACATGGGCCATAGAATATAGGACAGAGGTCATATGATATATGACATAGGATGTAGGCACAGGGCATATGCTATATGACAGGTCATAGGAGATATGATATAGAACATAAGTTATAGGACCTAGGCCATGGGACATATGACATAGCATATAGGATATAGGACATAGTTCATAGAATATAGGTCATAGAATATATGACATAGGATATACATATATGATATAGGACATACGATATAGGACATAGGATATAGGACATAGTTCATGGGATATATGACATAGCATATAGGATACAGGACATAGGTAATAGAATATAGGTCATAGAATATAGGACATAAGATATACATATACGATATAGGATATAAGATATATGACATCATAGGTAGCTGACTGCATACAGGCTGATGATGTTGAATGTGCTGAAACTTTAAGGCACTTAATGATATTGATGATGATGATAGTGATGGTGATGATGATGATAATGGTGATGACAGGTGATGATGATAGTGATGATGATGATAGTGATGATGATGATGATGATGATTGTGATGGTAATGATGATGAAGAAGATGATGATGAAGCAGAAGAAGATGATGATGATAGTGATTGTGATGTAGTGGTGATGATGATAGTGATGATGATATTGATGGCGACGATAGTGAAGATTATAATGATAGTAATAGTAATGATATTGATGGCGATGATAGTGATGATGATAATGATGATGATAGTGATGATGATAGTAATAGTAATGATAGTGATTGTGATGATAGTGATGGTGATGATAGTGATGATGATGACAATGATGATGATAGTGATGATGATAGTGATATTGATGATAGTGATGCTGACAGTGATAGTGATGGTGATGATAGTCATGATGATGACAATGGTGATGATAGTTATGATGATGACAATGGTGATGATAGTTATGATAATACTGGTGATGATAGTGAATATGATAGTGATGGCAATTGTGATGGTGATAGTGATGAAGAAAATATTGACAATGATGATGATGATGATGCACGCATCTGCTGTTCTAACCGGCCCTACTCTTACAACACAAAGCACAAACATTGTCATAAAACAACCCCCGGGATAAATAATGTAAAGCAAGAAAACCGTATAAACTATGCATGAGTGGGCAGGGACAAACATCACGATCCTAGCGTCCGGTCAATAACAGAAGCCGACTACGTTTATCATAAATGATAGGGGAATATAAACCACAGACCGGGTGAAAGAGTTGTGAGTTGTTTAGGCGTGAAAATGAATGCAAACAAGCAGGCGTTAATATACATAACAGCCGTGGTATGTGAATCGAATTCTGTAATAATCAATGGGAAGTAACTATCAGAATTTTTCATTTTAAATTAAAACTTTGCTAATGAAAACATTAATGAAAATTGGTAGGTTTATTAAATTTATTAGAGAAAATACTGATATTTTTTTATGACGTAATCAAAGTGACATTGTGAGAAAATAGAAACATAAAAAAGAGGAATAAATTGTTCACTACTTGCACTTTCTTGTTGACGAGATATCATCTTTTGTAAAATGTACACGACAGTGTTTGATATTTCCAATGATAATTTAAAGGCAATTAACTATCAAATGTTGGAGTCTCATGCTAGAAACCTTTGAATTGGAACACCAAGAATTCTATTGATTTCTTTATTAACACTAATATGTTCTCTTTTATGGACAGCCCCACACTCTCTTTCTCTCTCTCCCTCTCACTCACACTCTCTCTCTATCTCTCTCTCACTCTCCATCTCTCATACAGACAGTAAAATAAAACACCTGCGAAAGCAAAACAGATTATAAATGTCGCTCTATACTACCAGTTGGGAGCCGCGATAGCTCAGTGATTAGTGAACTGGGCTACAAAGGACAAGAATTAGGGTTCGATACAAACCGACGGCTTCCGGGTTCACCCAGCCTTAAATGGGTACCGGATTTTTTTCTGGGAAAGTTAGGCGGCACGGGTATAATACCGACCACATTACCCCAAAAATCATGCGCCGAAGGACTGTAAAATTTATGGTCACTAACACCATATTCCCTATACGCCCACTTGGCGTGACGGTACTCTTTACTTTATTTTTATACTACCAGTTTACGTTAGTTTTGACATGTTGTATTCTATTTTAAAATAATTATCGTTTTCATAGGAATGTCCGATGATAACTAAATGTTGTTGAGTTATTTCTGGGTTATCATAATTGCACTCCGAACACGTCCAAAGATGCTCAGATCCCTCCTAAACAAGTCCCGCAGCGTCTAGCGACTGATATCAGCTCTGAAAAAAAAAAAATATCTTTACGACACATAGTACCATTGCTGGTGTATGTCGGGGGGGGGGGGGGGCAACGATAGAACCATTGGGATAAAGGCCGCTTGGTCAATCAGTCCCCACGACGTGTGAGACTCGGGATTTTTATTTCACCTCCGATAGAAAAAAATCCTTTCTGTCTAACGCGGGCTTCGAACACCGTACGCTGGCTTTTCAGGTAGGTTGATAAGTCCTCTTATGCATCCACTAAGTCCCTAGTTCATTGCTGTACCCATCTTTACCTTCATCTCCTTTATCTGAAAAAGGGACGTGGACTTTTGATTACGCTTTCTCTCTTTCTCTCTCTCTCTCTCTCTCTCTCTCTCTCTCTCTCTCTCTCTCTCTCTCTCTCAAAAAAGGCTGAATTTGTGCCTCAGCGGGGCCAAAATAAATGAATAAAAATGTAATACCAACAATAAATAAATAAATATTAATTCCACTCGGCTAAAATAAATAAATAATTAATACCTGTTCGGCATCCACTAAGTCCCTAGTTCATTGCTGTACCCATCGTTACCCTCATCTCCTTTATCTGAAAGAGGGACGTGGAGTTTTGATTCTCGAAAGTTATGTGCCCTTCCTGTATCTCGGCGGGCATTAATTATGTTATTATCTAAGTAAAGTAAAGTATGAGACTTGATTCGGCGTCTTAGCACGCGAATTTCCACCCATATGCACTCGGCCGCCTATCCAGAAGTGTTCGGAGACTTCTGGGTAGTGTCACTTCAAGCATCGACACTAACAATGCGAGGCGACTTTCCTCACCCTCCCTGAGTACTACTACCCTGGTACCCATTTCTGCCAGCGACTGGGTCGACCGCGGGGTATTTTCTTCCAACCACAAGTACAACTCACACTGCTCCCAGAGCAAATCGATCACGGCTTGTTCGAAAATCGGTAGCTTAGCCGAGTGGCCCAACTATGCTACCGAGCGCTAACCCCCCCCCCCACCCCTCCCCCACCCCTCCCCCACAACTGTTACTTTTTGCTACCTGAAAGGAGCAGATAATATGAAAGTGTAAAATGTGTATCAGGGAAAGTGGATGTATTAAGTATAAGTATGTAGTAAAGTAAGAGCCCCGTCACGCCAAGTGGAGTATAGGGGATATGGTGTTAGGGACAATCATTTTTACATATTTACTTCGGCGCATTATTTTTGGGGTAATGTGGTCGGTATTACGCCCTTGCCGCTTTACTCCCCCCCCCCCCCCAAAAAAAAAAAAGAAAAAAAAAAATCCAGTAGCCATTTAAGGCTGGATGAAACCGAAAGCCGTCGATCAGGATCGAACCCTACCTCTTGTCCTTTGTAGTCCAGTTCACTAACCACTGAGCTATCGCGGCTGTCCTATGTAATAAGTACAAGTAGAAAATTAAGAGAAGAATTGGAACATAAGCCGGGCGTGTATTTAGAAGAACGACTAGAGAATTACTAAACGGCTCTCAAGTTGGAAACATCAGGTTAGAAGAAAAGAGAATGAGCTCGAAAAACACTGAAAAATATTATAACAAAAGAAGCAAGAATGGGAGGCATAGATTCACTCTGTATAATCGACCATCTCGCCCTGAACAGAGGCAATTGGCAGGAGACTCTACGATCCCTAAGTGCCGCCTAACAGCGCTGGAAAGATCAATAACAGAGACAATTGGCAGGAGACTCTACGAGCCCTATGTGCCGTCTAAAAGCGCTGGAAGGATCAAGAAAAGAGACAATTGGCAGGAGACTCTACGAGCCCTATGTGCCGTCTAACAGTGCTGGAAAGATCAAGAAAGAGACAATTGGCAGGAGACTCTACGAGCCCTATGTGCCGCCTAACAGCGCTGGAAAGATCAAGAAAAGAGACAATTGGCAGGAGACTCTACGAGCCCTATGTGCCGCCTAACAGCGCTGGAAAGATCAAGAAAAGAGACAATTGGCAGGAGACTCTACGAGCCCTATGTACCGTCTAACAGTGCTGGAAGGAACAATACTCATGAAGTATGAGAATGAGATAAGTAATGTGTATAAAGAAAGGTGTATGTAACAAGCATAATTAAGTAATAAGTAATTTGTATGTGGAAAAGTGCATGTAATAAGTGTATGATGAAAATCTACTAGGAAAATGAACAGCTAAAGAAGAGTTTCACTTAACGTTGTTTCAGTTAAAGAAGAGTTTCACTTAACGTTGTTTCAGGTAAAGAATAATTTCACTTAACTGGTTGATTCAGTAGTCGATGAGTGTCGGCTTGGATCAACATCGTGGTTAGGTTAAGTGAAACTCTTCTTTAACTGAAACTACGTTAAGTGAAACTCTTCTTTAACTGAAACTACATTAAGTGAAACTCTTCTTTAACTGAAACTATGTTAAGTGAAACTCTTATTTAACTGAAACCATGTACTTTAACTGAAACTATGTTAAGTGAAACTCTTCTTTAACTGAAACTATGTTAAGTGAAACTCTTCTTTAACTGAAACTATTTTAAGTGAAACTCTTCTTTAACTGAAACTATGTTAAGTGAAACTCTTCTTTAACTGAAACTATATTAAGTGAAACTCTTCTTTAACTGAAACAACGTTAAGTGAAACTCTTCTTTAACTGAAACTATGTTAAGTGAAACTCTTCTTTACCTGAAACTATGTTAAGTGAAACTCTTCTTTAACTGAAACTATGTTAAGTGAAACTCTTTTTTAACTGAAACTATGTTAAGTGAAACTCTTCTTTAACTGAAACAACGTTAAGTGAAACTCTTTTTTAACTGAAACAACGTTAAGTGAAACCACTACAGAGGACATGTTGCTTGGATTGATCATCATTTGGCAACAAATGGACTCGGTTTTTTTGCCTTGATGGTGTATGCTGTCATAGGTTATTCTTTACATTTCTTTATGTTATCACTCGCTCTCTGTTTTGTTTATCTTTTACTTTCCGTGACTTTCACTTGGTTATTGTGTCTCCTTACGTGTCTTAACAATTTTAATTTCTCTTGTTCCAACTGTGTTCAATTGTTCTTTCTTCATTTTCATTTGTTTCCAAGCTGAATTGACTGCTTTCTTTTATGTCTTATTTTTTACCATTCTTCAATAAAACAACATTTCAAAGACTTCAATGTTCTTGTTTTCTTTTTTAGCGTCCATTTTTCTGCACCATACACGAATATGGAATAAATAGATCACATTATTATTCTCAATATTATGTATGATCTTATTTGCTTTAACACGAGTATATTTTACTTGTTAAGAAATGCTTTTAGCCAGTCCTGTTTTATGTTTGTTTATTTATTTCTATCTCGCATTTACCATCATTTGTTTTGACGAGTCCTACATTGCTATGCTCTTCAGTTCTACCAACCTACTTTCATATTTCCCCCCTATGTTTTTGTGTGTCTTATCTCTGTTTAGTTTAATAGTTTTAACCTCCTTAATATTTATATTTCCACTCCATAATCTCGGATTGTCTTGTTTATTTTTTAAACATGCTGTAGTTCTTATGACATTCTGCCAGTAAAACAGTGCCACCGTCATATCTATAAGTTCTTACATCCACTGATATTTTAAACCTGGAATTTCCTTGATATCTTTAAAGATCTACCCAGTGTTTACACTGAACAAGAACGGAGACAGAACACAGCTGTATCTAATCCCTGCCTTGATATAAATAGGTATAGAGTTATCTGTGCAATATGAGTAAAAGAGGCAGAGGCAGACCTAGACTAACATGGACGAATAACACCAAAAGGTGGACTAATCAGCCTATGACAACCTGCACATCAAAGCATGAGACCGAGCAGAAGGCGCTCCGTGGTAGCCAACCTTCGATGCGGAGATGGCACCCGATGATGGGAGTTCTCTGTATTTGATTATCTAGTTTACGTTCAATGTGATTTATAACAAAATCGATTTTCACTTTCATTTTTTGGATGACAATTGCAGTCCAATATAACCTTGGAAGAGTTAGTCTGAGGTTGAACGGACCGTGTCTAGCCAAGAAGTAGACAAAACCCCGAAGACAACAACAAAAACAAACAATGTTATATCATATCACAGATGTGTATCTCTGGAACAAATAACACACCAGTATCATGTCTATATCAAGAAACATCATCAAGAAACATTATCAGAAATTCTATCAATTATATATGTCATTCTCGGTGAAAAGCTTCGATGTAACTTATGAAGCATGCATAATAAGATGTTGGTTATGTGCCTCATCAAAATTATTGTTTTAAAATCACCGCATTCTACAGCACGCCTTCAAATACAGGACAATAAATAATGATGTTTTAGGTCATACGGCAAAAGGTATATCGCTGCATATGCCTGTGATCATTTGAACGCCACAATCTTTTAGCGCTTTTATCATCTTTATCTGTGTGTTGTCAGGACCTGCATCTTCTTTTTTGTTGTTTTGTTTGATGTCTGTAACCTTCTCCACTTCAGATGTTAAGATTCCATAACCTGGCGCACATTCTATGGATGATTTATTTTACCTTTAATCGCTGAAGAGTTCTGTTATATATTCACGCTATCTGTTGTTAATATCTTTATTGTATGCTAGAAATTTCTCCATTTCTTTATAATACATTCACATTCTTTTTACTTTTATTATTGTTTTGTTTGCGTACGCCAGATTTATGTCTATAGCGAAGTTCTCAGAGACTGAATTTTGTGTAAATCACTTTCTTTCCAACTTTTCACACCGTGAATTTTGTGTGAATCACTTTCTTTCCAACTTTTCACACCGTGAATCTTGTGTGAATCACTTTCTTTCCAACTTTTCACACCGTGAATTTTGTGTGAATCACTTTCTTTCCAACTTTTCACACCGTGAATCTTGTGCTCATTATGTCCCTCGCCACACAGGCAGATCTTCTACTGCTTCAGAGGTGCTCTTATTTTTCTGTTCATCATTGAGTCTTTTTAGGCGTTTTGGGGTAGGTTACTTTTGCCTATCAATTTTACCCGAGCAGAGTAATATATATATAGGGAACAGGCAAATAATTGCAATGCTGCGGTAAAGCTGGTAGCAAGGAGCCAGTGATGGGGAGTGTTAGACACTCCAAGGTATGGTGACAGCTTTACAAAGAGGGAACACAACACAATATATATATATATACACAATAATATATATATATTGGATACATTGGAACACATATACATTATATATATATATATATATAATGTATATACACACATTTTGGAACATATATATTTACATATATATAAACAGATTGGAACATATATACACAATAATAAATAAATAAATATATATATATATATATATATTGGAGGTGAAGGCGAGCGTCACAGCAGCAGCGCTGGAAGTTGTCAGCGACCCACAGCTGATGGCTTGCGAAAGAATCGGTGAACCAGAACCATCCAGACCCTGCTCCACCTCTCTGTGCTGTCTCCATTAACAGACTAACCTGTCTGGTCTGGCCAAGCGAGTAAGCATCGAAGAGGGAAGACAACCCGGTATTCAAAAATGTGCCGACGTCGGGTGTGTTGGGCCGAAAGGCGCAAATATCACAGTTATACTGCAAACCACTGCACAACGCAGACACGCCCATTTAAATTTCTTTTAAGGGCGGATGACGAGGAGATTTACTCCATCGGGCGAACGCAAGGTAGCACGCAAGTAAGCAGAGAACATGAATATATTCAAAGAAAGAAGTGAGAATAGCAAGAGGCAGGCTCAGAGTAATATGGACTGACATTGTTAAAGAAAGGCTACAAGATCATCAATTGGCTACCAGTTGGGCGAGACCCAGAACTTTATATCGTCCTCGACACACACACATACACACACCCGCGCCCACACACGAACGCACGCGCGCAAACACACACACATATAAATTATATATATATATATATATATATATATATATATATATATATATATATATATATATATATATATATCACGTTGAATGAGACATCATTTATCGGGGAGTTAGTGTAAAATATAGATGGTTAGGTCTCTTGCTGTAAAGAGGCTCGGAATCAATCACAAGAAATGTGATTAGGTGGTCTCGGAAAAGTCACAGTAACTATCATTTAGTGAACTCCGAAATGTCACTTTAACTGTAATTAAGTGGACTCCGAAAGGTCACATTACTGTAATTAAGTGAATTCCGAAAGGTCACATTACTGTAATTAAGTGGACTCCGAAAGGTAACATTAGCTATCATTAAGTGGACTCCGAAAGGTCACAGTAACTTTCATTTAGTGAACTCCGAAAGGTCACTTTAACTGTATTTAAGGGGGCTCCGAAAGGTCACATTAATTGTCATTAAATGGACTCTGAAGGACGCTTTAACTGTAATTAACGGGCCTCCAAAAGGAAGTCAAAACAGAGAAAGAGCAAGGACAAACAGATAGAATATAGTAAAAACAAAGATGAATGGTGTAAGGCAAATCTAGGGTTCCGTAAACAAAATGGTCACAACGTGAGAACACTTGGTGCTGACTTGTCTTTCTGTTACTAGGAAAAGGAGACAAAATAATTTTAAAAAAAGATTTAGAAAAGAATTACAAACATTTGATTAATTTCTTCTTTGGATAAATCAACCGATCATTCTAGCAAGTTATCAAATAAGGCGAGTGTTGCGAAAAACAAACACTGAGATGACGTTTGTTTCCTAGAAGATATTAAGAAAATGGTATTTCATAACATGGACATTAGACAAGAAAACAGAACAGAAAATTGAAGCCTTTGAAATGTGGATTTATAGAAGAATAGGTAGAATTGGATGGAAACAAAAGATAACAAACGATGAAGTTTTAAAACAGCTGAAAATAAAAAGAGAACTACTTTCCATATAAGACAAGACAAATGAAGTTTTTGGGGCATGTTAAAAGACACAACAGCCTACTAAAAGTAATATTGGAAGGAAAAATACAAGGTAAAAGAGGCAGAGGCAGACCAAGACTAACATGGACGAGTAACATCAAAAGATGGACAAGTCAATCTATGTCAGCCTGCACCATCAAAGCAAAAAACAGAGTAGAATGGCGCTCCACGGTAGCCAACCTTCGTTGGGGAGAAGGCACACGATGATGATGATTTCATAATGCTCGCGAGTAATAGTTTGAAGATCGCTGGTATACTCGGAAGATTGAAATGCTTGGAGCGCCGAGTGTCGATTACAAACACTTTCAGGTAACAACATGTTGACCGAAGGGTTAATGGTTTTTGTTTGATTACTTCCAGGTAATGTGGACCAGTATGTGAAAGAATGAAAATGAGGAGGATACCGTGCAATCCATTTTTTTGACAATAGAAGCAAGAAAAAGAGTTCTTAAATGTTATGTAGAGTCAGTCTTAATATATGGATGTGAATCATGGACAATGGGACAACAGACAAGAAAATCACTGGAGTCTGAAGAAATGTGGTTTCACAGAAGAATGTTGAGAATACCATGGGCAGCTAAGAAGAGTAATGAACATGTTCTGAAAGAGGTCAAAACAAAAAGAGAGCTAATTTCCAATATTAGGAAAAAACAATTATCATTTTTTGGCCATGTAATGAGAAGAGAACAACTGGAATATATTGTAACAATTGGGAAAATTGAGGACGAAGAGATAGAGAGAAGCAAAGAGAAAAAAAAAACAGTTTAAGAGAATGGATTGGCAGAAGGTCAACAACAGAAATGATAAATAACTGTCGAGATCGAAAGTTGTGGAGAGACATGATCACCTACGTCAGCAGGCCCGGTACTTGATGATAGTAGCTGTAGCGAGAAGAAACTATGTGTGACATGTTCATGAGAATAGACTGAATCATGCAAGGGCGATAAAAGCGGAGTTTTCTAGTAATTAACTAAATTCAACAAAAGTTGGCTGCCAATCCATTCTGGCATGCATTTATTTGCACATAATTTCAGCGTAATTCTTATCTTGACGCGAAGAAACATTATGGCCAGGTGATGGGCTGACACCTGCGACCATCGTTTATACACCCGCTTCTCCTCGCTACAATGCAGTTTATCTCTGCCAATCGACAAACAAGAAGTAATCATACATTGAGAGCAGCAGTCCCCAAACTTTACATTTATTGGGGTGCAGGCACACTCCCAGGTATTGACAATACAAAGCTAATTTCCGAGGTTAAACTATAATTGGACTTCTTATTCTTTCCATCCTTATTTGCCTTTCAGCGTCGAGGGAAGATACACTTAACACTTTCCGTAGGTTTCGCCGCACTGTGTGCCATGCCGATTTCGGCAGCGTACAATTCACCGCATAGTGCGCCACGATCAATTTGACTAATGTGAGCGCCATAAAACACCATATTCTTTTTACATGTCTTGTATCATCTTGGTATTTATGAAATCTAATACCTTGTTCAATTATCTAAAAATCCATATATAATATGTTATATGTTAGATAAATATAAATATGTACATTCATTCTTAAAACAATTAAAAATTTTGTCTCTGAAATCTCTTCCGTTGGGTCGACAAAAAGCTTCCGTACGTAAAGTTAAGTTGCAGTTATTTGCTATATTGTTGCGCCTCTGCTGCTGTTATGTTTCCTAATGTTTCTAATACTCCATCGATCCAATATTAACAAGAAAACTCAACCTATAATTACCAACTCAAACGTATTATCAGCTCTTACCTACGCACTAGGAAGCTGGAAAACAACGAAAGAGATTGAGAAAAAAATAAACGCTTCTGAATCCAAATACCTGAGAAGAATACTTGGTGCACAATGGAGTGAATTCAAGACTAATTTAAAAATAGGAAAAATGGCTATGAAACCAAAGATCTCAGCTACAATTAGGAAGAGACATATGTCAACCTTTGAAATGTGTATTTATAGAAGAATAGGTAGAATTGGATAGAAGGAAAAGAAAACAAACGATGCGATTTTTCGGCCATGTTAAAAGACACAACAGTCTACTAAAAGTAATCCTGGAGGGGAAAATACAAGGTAAAAGAGGTAGAGGCAGACCAAGACTAACATGGACGAGTAACATCAAAAGATGGACAAACCAGCCTATGACAACCTGCACCATCAAAGCAAGAGACAGAGCAGAATGGCGCTCCATGGTAGTCAACCTTCATTGCGGAGATGGCACTCGATGATGATGATATGTAGGACATGTGTTAAGAAGAGACAATTTTTAAAAAAATCCAAACAAGCTTTCCTACGGGAAATATCAGGATACAGGAAAGGGGGAAGACCTAGAGAAATAGTTTTAAAAAAAACATTATAAGAGAAGCAAAGTTGGCAGGCATAGACTCATTAGATAAGATCGATCATATCGCCAAGATTGGAGATGGATGCCGAAAAACAAAACGAGCCCTCTGCGATGTGTAGCGGTTGTTGGAAGGATGCAGATCAAGAATGTAAGGCTGTGGGTAGACAAGATCACCATGCCATCAAGCACGGTAATTGAGTAGCAAAACGAAGATAAAGCAAGACTAAGAGGAGACAAACATTCGGCCTAAGGCCTTCAACATAGCATAACGGGAAAATTTTATAGAGCGAATGCGCATAAACAAATGTGAGTGGCGTTCAATAAGTAATGGATGACTTTTGTTTTTGTTTAGTTCAGATTTGTTTAATATTTGGAATATACGCCATTGTTTCCTAATTGTTGTGCTACTCAGTCTTATTTTTATTGTCCATGGACTTTTGAGCCAACGCCAGATCCTCTATGTCCTCGTCATACAATTCTGTAATTTCGTCTCTCACACTTCCTCGAACTGCGTTATAGACTTTCTCGTACTGCGTTATAGACTTCCTCGTACTGCGTTATAGACTTCCTCGTACTGCGTTATAGACTTCCTCGTACTGCGTCAAAAACATCCTCGTACTACATTATAGACTTCCTCGTACTGCGTTATAGACTTCCTCGTACTGCATTATAGACTTCCTCGTACTGCGTCTAAGACATCCTCGTACTGCATTATAGACTTCCTCGTACTGCGTCTAAGACTTCCTCGTACTGCATTATAGACTTCCTCGTACTGCGTTTTAGACTTCCTCGTACTGCATCTAAGACTTCCTCCTACTGCATTATAGACTCCCTCGTACTGCGTTATAGACTTCCTCGTACTGCGTTATAGACTTCCTCGTACTGCGTCTAAGAAATCCTCGTACTGCATTATAGACTTCCTCGTACTGCGTCATTATAGACTCCCTCGTACTGCGTCTAAGACTTCCTCCTACTGCATTATAGACTCCCTCGTACTGCGTTATAGACTTCTTCGTACTGCGTTATAGACTTCTTCGTACTGCGTTATAGACTTCCTCGTACTGCATTATAGACTTCCTCGTACTGCGTTATAGACTTCCTCATACTGCGTTATAGACTTCTTCGTACTGCGTTATAGACTTCCTCGTACTGCGTTATAGACTTCCTCGTACTGCGTTATAGACTTCCTCGTACTGCGTTATAGACTTCCTCGTACTGCGTTATAGACTTCTTCGTACTGCGTTATAGACATCCTCGTAATGCGTTATAGACTTCTTCGTACTGCGTTATAGACTTCCTCGTACTGCGTTATAGACTTCTTCGTACTGCGTTATAGACATTCTCGTACTGCGTTATACACTCCCTCGTAATAGGTTATAGACTTCCTTGTACTGCGTTATAGACTTCCTCGTACTGAGTTATAGACATCCTCGTACTGCGTCATAGGCTTCCTCGTAATTGCTCCATTGACTTCCTCTTACTGCGTTGTACACTCCCTCGTAATAGGTTATAGACTTCCTCGTACTGCGTTAGACTTCCTCGTAGTACGTGATAGACTTCCTCGTACTGCGTCAAAGACTTCCTCGTATTGCGTCTCATAGACCTCCTCGTACTGCGTCATAGACTTCCTCGTAATACGTCAAATACTTCCTCGTACTGCGTTATAGACTTCCTCGTACTGCGTTACAGACTTCCTCGCATTGCGTTACAGACTTCCTCGCATTGCGTTACAGACTTCCTCGCATTGCGTTACAGACTTCCTCGTACAGCGTTATAGACTTCCTCGTACTGCGTTATAGACTTCCTCGTACTGCGTTATAGACTCCCTTTTACTGCGTTAAAAACTTCCTCGCATTGCGTTATAGACTTCCTCGTACTGCGTTATAGACTTCCTCGTACTGCGTTATAGACTTCCTCGTACTGCGTTATAGACTCCCTTTTACTGCGTTATAAACTTCCTCGCATTGCGTTACAGACTTCCTCGCATTGCGTTACAGGCTTCCTCGTACAGCGTCAAAGACTTCCTCGTATTGCGTCAGACTTCCTCATTGCTGTCAAATCTTTTCTCCACGATTGCAGCATCTAGAGGACCAAAGAGCAAATAGTCAGAAGATATGAGATCTAGGCTGGAGGGAGGATAGTCTACAGAAGTCTGGTGAGTTCTTATTGAGGGCGTAGACTTGTGTCTGACCTCTCTTCGTCACGAAGAGCAGAAATATGTCATGTCTCTGTGTTGGCGATGGCGAACTGGAATCGCTACTTCAACTTTGAATTATATTGTCACGTGCTTTTTCAAAGTTTATTGCTTCATCATAAAAGCACACGTCGATCATCTTACCAGTCGACAGTACAGCCTTGAACTTTTACCGTGAAGAAACGATGATAATGCTCCTCCGCGGATTATCGTTTTGTCTTGCGACCGGAAGTGATGATTCCATATTTCATTTCCGTGACAAATTTTGCCAAGAGCTCATTCATTCTCATCTTCTTCATGAGTACTCAGCAACGAATGTTGCAAGTTGTTCTTTATGGTCATCGATTAGGGTTGGAGGGTTGCAGCTGACACAACTCTTGGAATATTCGTGGATTATTGTGCTAGAACCATCCAGAGAAAGGACACGTTGAGCAGCAAGTTCTTTTGTTGTGATTCACCGTCCTTTCTAAAGCTATTGGCACGTTGAGCAGCAAGTTCTTTTGTTGTGATTCACCGTCCTTTCCAAGGGTATTGGTACGTTGAGCAGCAAGTTCTTTTGTTGTGATTCACCGTCCTTCCAAGGGTTTTGGTACGTTGAGCAGCAAATTCTTTTGTTGTGATTTACCATCCTTTCTAAGGGTATTGGCACGTTGAGCAGCAAGTTCTTTTGTTGTGATTTACCGTCCTTTCCAAGGGTATTGGTACGTTGAGCAGCAAGTTCTTTTGTTGTGATTTACCGTCCTTTCTAAGGGTATTGGCACGTTGTTTGTTGTGATTTACCGTCCTTTCTAAGGGTATTGACACGTTGCAGCTTAGCAAGTGTCACTGTAGTCTTGGCCGCTCAGAGGGTGGTTGATCAGACAGACTTCTTCAACTTTCTTCGGTCGATGAAAAACAGTTTACCCAAAACGACCGACTAAGCCTATACCCACTGACGTCTGTGTACGTATCCCGTAACTGTCTATAAATGTTGGCGAAGTTTTCACTTTCCGCCAATCGTAATTCAATGACTGCTCTTTGTTTGTAGCAGACGTCAAAGATAGACTCCATTTAGGACGCCAAGGGTACCACTACCATACAAGAGAAGACGATGTAACTTCATGTCGCCGTTTGGGTTCAGCAGAAGCGCCTGCGACCTGTGGTCGCAATAGTAGGGTCGACCACCATCAGCTGACCAAGACCCAGGAGTTCTACCTCCTCGTGGTCTCCCCTGGTAACAGTGTGCGTCAAAACAAGCTGGCTAACAGACGCTAGGATCGCCGTGTTACCTGTAGTGGTGGCTGTTACTGATATAGAAGACCCAGTATTGCAGTACCTCTGGGCTGGACTAGTAGTTTCCCAGCATAACCTGGGATAAACAAACTCCAACTTCTCCAGTAAGAGACGGGAATGTCAAGAAAGCCATTACGATACGCCACATGAAATGAGTCAAAGGGCACCCTACCCGCATCAACTCGTGGCAATCCGTCAACAACAACAACATGTGGCGTTATGTGGGAAGGCTCAAAGATGCACATAAAATATTTTTTTTTTCAAAACAAAACCAACAGAGACAAAAATAATGTTGTATATTTATTGAATACCTCTTGTGTATTAAAAAAAACACACACACATATATATCGATACATATATATTATCATCATCATGTACCATACTGCTTGGCGTAGGCGATCATGTCATTCCACAACCTTCTATCCATCATGCATCGTATCTATTCTATTCTTGTCTGTGTTCCACGCCAAGACACCAAGCTATCGGTGTTATGTATTATGTAGAGCCTATTCTGACATATGGAAGCGAATCATAGATAGTAAAGAAACAAATGACTTCCTTCGTATTATATTTCGTAGTATTTTCTCTCTTTGTCGTCCGTTCTCTCTTTCCCTGTATTTTGCCAGTTGTAACCAAGTATTCAAACTTTCCTCTTCTCATGATGTGCTCGAAAAATGCTGATTGCTTCTTTCTGACATTTCTTACTAGCTCCCTTTTTGTGTTGGCCTCTTTGAGAATTTCCTCCTTGTTCTTGTTAGCTGTCCAGGGAACTATCAACATTCTTCTGAGAAATCCCATCTCTTTGGTCTCTAATCGTCTTTTCATTTGTTTCTTTACTCTCTATGATTCGCTTCCACGTGTCAGAATAGGCTCTACACAACACCGATGAACTCTCATTTTTCACATCTATTGACGTTATAGATTTGTTGTAAAAGACGTTTTTTTTTTTCATTTTCTGAAATGCTATTTTGGCTGAGCTATTCTGCTTATATATATATATATATATATATAGAGAGAGAGAGAGAGAGAGAAAGAGCGCGCGTTGGAAAATGGAAGCTCGCAGAGAGGAACGCAGTAAGAGAATAATGAAGAAAATGAAGAGAAACGCATATAAATGTGTGATAAATGCGCGTGCATATTCCTATAAATGGAAAGCAGGAGTTAACGTTCCAGATATATGCTGGCATTGTGCGGGGAGTAGGGGGGGGGGGGGGGGGGGTTGAAAGCTTTCAGAGATTAAGTAAAAAAAAAAAAAAAAAAAAAAAAAAAAAAAAAAAAATTGAAATCGAGAAAACTGCTGACAGCAGGGGAAAAATGATATCTGGATGATTTTCAACAAAGCAACAAATACATTAATTAATGACGCACAGAAATGGGCCTGATATCTTAATCTATTCTCTAAGTGGTGAAAAGAGATTATGAAATATGGGCTTCTTGTTTTTTTTTTTTATGTAAGCAATTAATAAAATAAAGATGAGAAAAGGAAATAGGAAAATAGATCGGTTTTAAAAAAAACAAAACTATTTAATAATCACAGGAGAAAAATGTTATAGTTGACATAAACTTAGGTTATGTTGAGATTAAATATATTGTTGACAAATGCTTATATAACTTCTTTATTTAATTTTGTATTTTCTAAAAATTCTGGGAAGGAATATGTGGCAAGTGGGTTGTAGTTGTTGATATTTGATTCTCTCTCTCTCTCTCTCTCTCTCTCCCTCTCTCTCCCTCTCTCCCTCCCTCCCTCCCTCCCTCTCTCCCTTCCTCCCTCTCTCTCTATCTCTCTCTCTCTCTCTCTGCGATCAAGACGCAATCAGAGTAGGATTCCAGACTCTCTCATGAAATCAGCTGTCTGTTTAAGCGAATCTATTGCCCCATATATTTTCTCCTCCAGGGGGGTGGGCGTGGACCACATTGCTCTTCTCAGGTCTGTGTACGGGGGGCAATCCTGTAGAACATGTTTTGTAGTCATATTGTCCAGTGTACAGTGGCATAAGCTGGTTGTACCTATTTTGAATTTGGTGAACATGTGATTTCTCATTCTATTGTGGCCAGTGCGTAGGCGAAGTATGATGACTTGATCCCTCCTTGATAGTTGGTGGTATCCGTCACTCTCGTTATACTTTGGGTGTTCTCGTTTCCATTTGTTATGGAACTGACCCTTGAGGATGGATTTGGCTTCGCCATAACTGAGCGGATGGTTCTCTTGTGGTAATCTGTCTCCCTCTTTAGCTAATTTGTCTGCGCGTTCGTTCCCGTGTATATTACTGTGTGATGGTATCCACTGAATGACTACTCTCTGGAAGTTATTGCATAGTTGGTCCAGAGTTATCAAGTCATCTAGTTCATTGTTTTGTGGGCTTTTTAGAGCTGATAGTACTTACAGTGCATCAGTCAGAATCACCAATTTATTGTGCATGTTATTTTTGTGTTGAGTAGCCAGTGTTGCAGCATCTCTGATGGCCTCAGCTTCTGCTTTAAAGTTGTTTGAGAATTTCCCAGTAGCTATTGACTTGGTGATCTCGTCCTGATTATCAGCGTCAAGAACACACCTCCCCCTCCATTTCTGGTGGCATTTATAGCAGAGCCAGCTGTGTATATGTGGGACCAAGAGTCCTGTGGGTAGGTATCGTGTATGTGTTTTTCTGCTACGTGTTTTCTTTGTGTCTGATTTGGTGCCTTTTTTCATGATTCCTGTTATATTTACCTTAAGTTCTGGTATTTTATGTTTTCCATGAGGAGACATATCAGATGGACCCAAGGGTTTCGATATTGTTTGGGAAAGTACTGGGTCGGTCTCCAGTAGTTAGTTCATTGGTAATTGCAGCGAAGTTGCTCCTCTTTAGTCGTTCAATTCCGGAACCAGTTCTTCTTTGGTGTATGGGGTGGTTAAGGAGCCTTCTATATTTCTCCGCTTGTTGCAATACTTTAGTGACCCGTCTGTTATCTAAGGGTTGTAAACCTGTTACTGTTTCTAGAGTCTTGATAGGTGTAGATTTCAGAGCACCAGTGATGATACGGGCAGCTTAGTTCTGTGTTCTGTTAATTTCGCCAAGGTGTGATTTGGAAGCCATAGCCCAGGCTGTGACTCCATACTCTAGAACTGGTCTGACTTTTCCTACGCATAGTCTTTTCAAAATATTGCTGTCTGCCCCCCCCCCCCCCGTATAGTCTTTTCAAAATATTGCTGTCTGCCCCCCCCCCCGTATAGTCTTTTCAAAATATTGCTGTCTGCCCCCCCCCCTCCCCCAGTCCGTTCCTGTCAATTTCTTCATAATATTTGTTCGTTTTCTGGCTATTTTCCTTGCTCTGTCTATCTGATTTTTCCAAGTCATTATGCGATTCATGGTGACGCCAAGATATGTTGGGTTTTGGTCAATAGGGAGTGTATGGTCTTTTATCTTCAAGTTTGCATAGAGTGTGTTTCTTGATAGGCTGAAAATTGTACATGTAGTTGTTTTTTTTTTTTCGTTGATTGGTAAGAACCAGGTGTTCGTCCATTTTTCAAGTTCACCTAGGGCATCTTGCATCCTGGGTCCAGCCACCGACATACTTTTCTCGTGAGTCCATAACGCCAGATCATCTGCGTATATTGCACAGTGTATTCTGGATGGAATGTCCATTACTATGTCATTTATGAAAATTAAAAAGAGTGTTGGGGACAAGACTCCGCCTTGTGGGACACCTTGTTCGATAGTGACCTTCTTACTTAGTTGCCCTTGTACTTGTACTCTGGTCGTTCTATCCTGAAGGTATTGAGAGACTCAATTGAATAAACGACCATGGATGCCAAGTCTAAAAAGCTTGTTCTTTAAACCCTCTCGCCAAACCCAATCAAAAGCCTTCTCCGTGTCGACCCACACTGCCAGTGTGTGTTTCTTTTCTTGTAGAGCATTCTCTATTTCCTGTGCAATGTAGGTGACCAGGTCTTCAGTTGATCTGTGCTGACGGAAGCCACTTTGTTGTGGTACGATTTGTTGTTTTGTCTCCAAATGCCACATTGATTGTTTCAAGTCTTTAGATAGATCACGATGAACTGTAAAATGATGTATCCACTCTGTTTTGGTCTGCCTTATTTGTACTTTAAAGCTTCTACTTATTGTTACTTTGTAGCTGATCTGATGTGCATTTCGAACTCTATCTTGGTCATATAACCTTGACACTGATTCTAAGCACAGTTCCCACTCTATCTTGTCAATCTTTTATAACCTTGACACTGATTCTATGTACAGTTCCCACTCTATCTTGTCAATCTTTTATAACCTTGACACTGATTCTATGTACAGTTCCCTCTCCATTGAGGTCTATCTTTCACAACATTGAGACATTCTACAGACGAGGTCAATTATCGCATGTTGCTCACTGTTGTTGTGAAAACAGCCTTTGTCGTGATGTATAGCAATGTATAATGTGCTTCCTTATTTTAACTTCCGAAGCATCCGACATCACAAAGATATTTCTGCGACCAATCTTGCTTCATTCTTAAATCTTGGTCGCTGGCTTTTTTTTGTTTCAGATAACATCACATGACTCCGAGTAGCAATTTTAGTCAGGCTCTGTTTTAAGAGCAATGTCTGTCAAATTGATTAGAAAAATTGGATCCTAAGATTCATATCCAATGACGGGTCGTCTTTAAATCAAAAATGGTTCTTCATTTAACGTGTCATTACAGCTCTTCTGTTCTTCAGTTCCTTGATGCCTTTTTGTTATTTATTCTTTATGTGTATTATCCGTATTTAATAATCGGAAAATATGTGTACCCGTTACATTGGTGCTTGGGTAATAGCATTTCAGTGTCAACATTCTTCCATTATTCCGGCCAATTAAGGTCAGATATGGTCAGTTTTACGCAAGACCGCCGCACACACACAAAAATGTGTTGCCCATATTTCAGAGGCTGAAAATCTCGTACCCTTGCCAATCTGGAATAAAAAAATTCTTCACATTTTCAGAACTTCTGGCATGATCTATGTGAACATTTAGTATTATCTGCTACATAGATAAACTTGAGCAAAGAATGGGAAACCCCGGTAAACCTCCATTACCGTGACGTATTCAGTAATGAGAACTATAGACGCCTAGAAAGTTTTGAGCGCTTCCAAGCTACAATCTAAAATCATTTTGGGGAAGTAGGTGGTCTAGAGGTAAAATGTCGGCTTCTGCACAGGAAGATCCTGGGTTCGATTCCCACCGCATGCGGTGCACATTTTTCAAAGATTTAATCCCTGGTTTCTCCGTTGCTTTACCCATCCCCAATCACTGGGTAGTGAGATCCGATGTCTAGCCCTCTCTAGGTAGTGAGATCCGATGTCTAGCCCTCTCTATGTAGTGAGATCCGATGTCTAGTTCTCACTCTCTCTCTGGGTAGATGAGATAAGATGTCTAGCCCTCTTAGGTAGTACGATCAGATGTCTAGCTCTCTCTGTGTAGTGAGATCAAATATTTAGCCCTCTCTGGGTAATCCTATCTCTAGCCCACTCTGGATAGTGAGATCCGATGTCTAGCCCTCTCTGGGTGGTGAGATCTGATGTCTAGCCCTCTCTGGGTAGTGAGATCCGATGTCTAGCCCTCTCTGGGTAGTGAGATCTGATGTCTAGCCCTCTCTGGGTAGTGAGATCCGATGTCTAGCCCTCTCTGGGTTGTGAGATCTGATGTCTAGCCCTCTCTGGGTAGTGAGATCCGATGTCTAGCCCTCTCTGGGTAGTGAGATCTGATGTCTAACCCTCTCTGGGTAGCGAGATCCGATGTCTAGCCCTCTCTGGGTAGTGAGATCTGATGTCTAGCCCTCTCTGGGTAATGAGATCCGATGTCTAGCCCTCTCTGGGTAGTGAGATCCGATGTCTAGCCATCTCTGGGTAGTGAGATCCGATATCTAGCCCTCTCGGAAAAAAAGAAGGAAGTCCCGTGTGCACCTGCACACGGTAAAGAACCCATGACAATCCAATGTCAAAAATAGCAGGCCAAAATGGCCGCTGTCAGAGCAAACGTTGTTAAGCAAATCTCCCCATCCATACAGAAGTCGGATGTGTTGGGATGAAAGGCGCAAATATCGCGACTATGCTGTAAACTAGCAACACCGCAACGGTGTCAACATTAAGAAGAAAAGAAGCTAATGTTTGACGGTTCTAAGCTTCTGACCATAAATTCAGTCCAGATTTTTCGAGAATTTTGTGGCTGCTAATGAAGGAAGGTGGCAGAGGAAGACCAAGACTAACGTGGACGAGCAACATCACAAGGTGGACTAACCAGCCTATGACAACCTGCACCATCAAAGCAAGAGACAGAGCAGAATGGCGCTCCATGGTAGCCAACCTTCGTTGCGGAGATGGCACTCGATGATGATGATGATGATGATGAATGCAGGAGAGAGAAACCCATGACCCAGAAGGGCCTGCCCCACTTAGAGTGTCCAGAAACTATAGACTGAAACTCTTGCTCTACCAAAGTAGAGAAACCATTACCTGCACTTTTCTTGCAATGTCTCGCGACCTTCTATTGTACAGCTCTACATAACGAGTTTTCAATCACCGTGTTAGTTATACAAGAGAAGCTTATTACTTTAACCTCATTTTCCTTTACTGAACCAGATTTCTATTTTTTTTTCGATTACTTCCTAGTGATGCGTGTTATCTGTTCCCAAATGAGTGTATATTAAGGACTCTCATTGCTGTGACTAGGCCGTGACTTTCAGTTTGTTTTCGTTTCCTTTTGAAATTGTTGGTAGAATTAATCCTTTGTCCTATTGTTATTATCAGTTATTGGTGCACGGCTCTGTATGATTACGCCGTTGATTATATGTCTCCATCGCTAGGTCTTATCAGTCTGCTATTGACTGGTTTTTATTCTGGTAAAGCTCACACTATTCATCTCAACAAAATAATTACAACGCTCTCGAGATGTTTTTTTTTCATTTTCTCTTCCACAATAGACTATTGGTTTGTTCTTCCTCCTCCCTTCATCTGCTTCCACTTATTCCTTGTATGTTTACCCTATGATTTCCCTTGTCCCTTGTTTTATGTTTAAGTTTACCACATCGCTACAAATATGGAAAGAAAGAAAAGACGTAAAATAATACACACACAGCAAAATCGCCATAGCCAGCCTCATATTCCAACTACTTTTTCTGTCTCCGTCCCTAAATTGTCGCTCAGCATTAAGGGAAGATAGAAAATGCGGTTTTTCGCTCTTCAAATGACCTCTGCTGCAATATTTCCTAGTATTTTATATACAACATAATATCAAACTACATGTGTTCAATATATGGACAAGGTTACCATTATAGGATGGGTCTATTTAGTCATTACAAACAATGTGTTGGCTCTTGAGTGACCTGCAAGCTCTTTCCGTGGACAAGGTTACCATTATAGGATGGGTCTATTTAGTCATTACAAACAATGTGTTGGCTCTTGAGTGACCTGCAAGCTCTTTCCGTGGACAAGGTTACCATTATAGGATGGGTCTATTTAGTCATTACAAACAATGTGTTGGCTCTTGAGTGACCTGCAAGCTCTTTCCGTGGACAAGGTTACCATTATAGGATGGGTCTATTTAGTCATTACAAACAATGTGTTGGCTCTTGAGTGACCTGCAAGCTCTTTCCGTGGACAAGGTTACCATTATAGGATGGGTCTATTTAGTCATTACAAACAATGTGTTGGCTCTTGAGTGACCTGCAAGTTCTTTCCGTACGTTTCGTCACACATTGCGGCACTCCCAATTTGATCAGCTTGAACCATCAATAAATCATATTCTTTTTACATGTCTTGTATCATTTTGATATTGGTGAAATCTAGTACCTTATTCAATTTTCTAAAAATTCAAATACAATGTGTTATTTGTTAGTTAAATATAAATGTGTTGATCGATTCTTAAAACCATGACAAGTTTTACCATGAAATCTCTTCCAATGCATTGATAAAAAGCTTCCGTACGGAAAGAGCTAAAAGATATCAATTCACCTCATAAGATTTTAAAAAAGGTATGTTATTATTACTACTACATCCGCTCACGACTCTCACACTCCAGAAACCTAATCCACCTTATGTTTTGCAATTTAAGCATCTTCTCTCGTAATAATGGATACCTCCAACAATCAGGGGGGATCAAATCATCATACTTTGCCTACGCACTGGTTTCAACAGAATGAGAAACCACATGTTCACCAAACTCAAAATAGGAACTACCAGCCAATGACCGCTGTACCGTGGATAACAAGACAACAAAGCACGTTATACAAGATTGCCCCCAGTACACAGACCTAAGGAGTGCAATGTGTCCCACACCCACCTACCTGGAGGAGAAACTCTATGGGCAACCGAATCACTGAAACAGACAGCAGCCTTCATAAGAAAGTTCGGAGTCCTAGTCTGAATGAGCCATGATCGAAGAAGAAGAAGCAGAGGAGAAGAGGAAGCAGAAGAAGAAGAGGAAGAAGAAGAGGAGGAAGAAGAAGCAGAAGCAGAAGAAGAAGAAGAAGAAGAAGAGCAAGATGATGAAGAAGAAAAAAAAAAGAGGAAGAGGAGGAAGAAGAAAGAAGAGCAAGAGGAAGAGGAGGAAGAAGAAGCAGAAGAAGAAGAAGATGAAGAAGAAGAGGAGGAAGAAGAAGCAGAAGAAAAAACAAAGAAGAAGAAGAGGAGGAAGAAGAAGCAGAAGAAGAAGAAGAAGAAGAAGAGGAGGAAGAAGAAGCAGAAGAAAAAGAAGAAGAAGAGGAGGAAGAAGAAGCAGAAGAAGAAGAAGAAGAAGAAGAGGAGGAAGAAGAAGCAGAAGAAAAAGAAGAAGAAGAAGAGAAGAAGAAGCAGAAGAAGAAGAAGAAGAAGAGGAGGAAGAAGAAGCAGAAGAAGAAGAAGAAGAAGAAGAAGAAGAGCAAGAGGATGAAGAAGAAAAAAGAAGAAGAGGAGGAAGAAGAAGAAGAGCAAGAAGAAGAGGAGGAAGAAGAAGAAGATGAAGAAGAAGAGGAGGAAGAAGAAGAAGAAGAAAAAAGAAGAAGAGGAGGAGGAAGAAGAAGCAGAAGAAGAAGAAGATGAAGAAGAGGAGGAAGAAGAAGCAGAAGCAGAAGAAGAAGAAGAAGAAGAAGAGCAAGAGGATGAAGAAGAAAAAAGAAGAAGAGGAGGAAGAAGAAGAAGAGCAAGAAGAAGAGGAGGAAGAAGAAGAAGAGGAGGAAGAAGAAGCAGAAGAAAAAAGAAGAAGAGGAGGAAGAAGAAGCAGAAGAAGAAGAAGAAGAAGAAGAGGAGGAAGAAGAAGCAGAAGAAGAAGAAGAAGAGGAGGAAGAAGAGGAGGAAGAAGAAGAGGAGGAAGAGGAGGAAGCAGAAGCAGAAGAAAAAGAAGAAGAAGAGGAGGAAGAAGAAGCAGAAGAAGAAGAAGAAGAAGAAGAGGAGGAAGAAGAAGCAGAAGAAAAAAGAAGAAGAAGAGGAGGAAGAAGAAGCAGAAGAAGAAGAAGATGAAGAAGAAGAGGAGGAAGAAGAAGCAGAAGAAAAAAGAAGAAGAAGAGGAGGAAGAAGAAGCAGAAGAAGAAGAAGATGAAGAAGAAGAGGAGGAAGAAGAAGCAGAAGAAAAAAGAAGAAGAAGAGGAGGAAGAAGAAGCAGAAGAAGAAGAAGATGAAGAAGAAGAGGAGGAAGAAGAAGCAGAAGAAAAAAGAAGAAGAAAAGGAGAAGAAGAAGAAAAAAAAAAGAAGAAGAAGAGGAGGAGGAGAAGAAGAAGAAGAAGAAAAAAGAAGAAGAAGAAGAAAAAAGAAGAAGAAGAAGAAAAAAGAAGAAGAAGAGGAGGAAGAAGAAGAAGAAGAGGAGGAAGAAGAAGAAGAAGAAGAAGAGGAAGAAGAAGCAGAAGAAAAAAGAAGAAGAAGAGGAGGAAGAAGAAGAAGAAGAAGAAAAAGAAGAAGAAGAAGAAGAAGAAGAAGAGAGAAGAGGAGGAAGAAGAGGAAGAAGAAGAAGAAGAGGAAGAGTTTAGACAGAAATGACTGCCCTTTTCTGCAACTCCCAATATACAAGACCAGAAGACCCTTGTTTCGTCTGACTGTTCATTGCGGAAACCCTTTGGAACCTGCCAGAAGCAAAACTCTCATGCCGGAATAACCTGGTGTAGGTAGCGCTGTAGTCGTTGTGGGAGACAAACACAAATATAATAAATATGAAATGCTATGCGGGGCCGCGTGTATAGCTGCAGAAAACAAAGAAAACAAACATAAAATCATATTGAGCGGATAAACTAACAGAAAAGCAAGACAAGGTACAACGTTTTGGCAAAAGCTTTCATCAAGTATAACAAACAAACAATACACATTAAACACGCAATTCAGAGTTATGATTCACAAAAACTATACAGCTCTAAAAAAAAGTATCTTTCTACAGTCTGGTTAAAAGATTAATAGCCAAGAGTGCAGGTAAGATTTCATGAGATCAAAGGAAACAAACAACAACAAAATTTTTTTTTTTAATTTGTAAAATGAACGGAGGGTCCCATAGGATACAAAGAGAACCAGAAGAGAAGTAAAGGAAATAGAGGATATGGGTGGCAAGGGGGAACAAGAGCAAGAGAGGTAATAAAGATAAAGTAGGGAGGAATAGGACACGGGAAAGACATGGAGAGGAGACGAGAGATTAAAGAAAAGAGTGAAAGAGGTTAATCCACTCGGTTGGAGAGTACCAAACGCGGACCGGCTATGGGTATCAGAGGAACGAGAGATAATGCCAGTGACAAAAAGTCATCAGAGGAACGAGAGATAATGCCAGTGACAAAAAAGTCATCAGAGGAACGAGAGATAATGCCAGTGACAAAAAAGTCATCAGAGGAACGAGAGATAATGCCAGTGACAAAAAAGTCATCAGAGGAACGAGAGATAATGCCAGTGACAAAAAAGTCATCAGAGGAACGAGAGATAATGCCAGTGACAAAAAAAGTCATCAGAGGAACAAGAGATAATGCCAGTGACAAAAAAGTCATCAGAGGAACAAGATATAATGCCAGTGACACAAAAGTCATCAGAGGAACGAGAGATAATGCCAGTGACAAAAAACTCATCAGAGGAACAAGAGATAATGCCAGTGACAAAAAAGTCATCAGAGTAACAAGAGATAATGCCAGTGACAAAAAAGTCATCAGATGAACAAGATATAATGCCAGTGACACAAAAGTTATCAGAGGAACAAGAGAAAATGCCAGTGACACAAAAGTTATCAGAGGAACAAGAGATAATGCCAGTGACAAAACAGTTATCAGAGGAACAAGTGATAATGCCAGTGACACAAAAGTTATCAGAGGAACAAGATATAATACCAGTGACACAAAAGTCATGAGAGGAACAAGAGATAATGCCAGTGACAAAAAAGTTATCAGAGGAACAAGAGATAATGCCAGTGACAAAAAAGTTATCAGAGGAACAAGAGATAATGCCAGTGACACAAAAGTTATCAGAGGAACAAGAGATAATGCCAGTGACACAAAAGTTATCAGAGGAACAAGAGATAATGCCAGTGACACAAAAGTCATCAGAGGTATTACGGCCTGGCGATCTGAAACGGGAGGAGACCGGAGTGCCAGAATCATGTTTGATGTTATATAAGTGTTCACATATTCAGCCCCACAGGCGTCGAACTGTTTGGTCAATATATATATATATATATATATATTGAGACAACGTTGACAGATGATGGTGTATATCAGATTCCGGGAAATGCACGTAAAGCCTTCCTGGATATCAAAAGGGACATTCGGTTACAGGGTTCTGCAGTATAAAAGGGTACGTACCGCATGATCTGTTGCAGCGGGTCGTACCCAGCATATTCAGCCAGGGGTTGCGGAGACAGCGCCAAACACAAATGTCTCGAAGGTTGCTACAGCATTTAAAAGTCACCAATTGGACGCTCGATTCTTCAGTCACACTAATGGCGTGGCTATCAGCACTAGCTATACCTGCCGATTCATGGGCTACCTAGAACACCAAATTCTTTCCTCCTTCAGTGGTCACCTTCCTCTCACCGGTACATTCACGATAGTTTTGGGCTATCTGATCTTTTACAACTTGATTTGGCCAAGTTTTTTTTTTTAATAACTTTTTGGGCCATTTCATCTCGCCATTCGGATTTCGTTCTCTATCTCTACCTCCTCAGTTACATTTTTAGAAACCTCGGTCTTCCTTAACCCATCAGGTTTACATACCTCCTTATTTTATAAACCGACTGATGCCCACTCCCTGCTCCTCTATTCCTCTTCGTTCACTCTTTGATATCGTGATTCTACACAGTCTTTTCAACTCCTATGCCTCAGGCGCTTTGTAACCAAGACGACAACTTTCTCAATCAGGCCGACCTTATGTTGGAATTCTTTTGTCGCCATCTTTACCATGAATCTGACCTGCAATCTACTCTTCAAAAGGCTCTTCCTATTTCCTGCACCCTAACTCCTATCCCCACCGCCCAACCTCATTCTAACACCCATCACCCTCACAATCTGGCTCCACACCTACCCCCACCGCCCAACCTCCTTCTAACACCCATCACCCTCACAATCTGGCTCCACACCTACCCCCACCGCCCAACCTCCTTCTAACACCCATCACCCTCACAATCTGTCTCCACTCTTGCCACCACCGCCCAACCTCCTAACACCCATCACCCTCACAATATGGCTCCACTCCTAATTCTGAAAAACACCTACCCGTCACCCTCACAATCTGGCTCCACTCCTGATCCTGTAACGACACCAACATATCCTCCACTTTCACTTTTACCACTCGCCTTCTATTCTCCGACCCACGAATGGCAAGTTTTAAACGCGATAGTAACCTTCAGGACATTTGGTTAAGAGTCGCCTCGGCAACCCTGTCTAGAACATGCTGGGTACGACCCGCTGCAACAGGTCAGGCAGTACGTGCACACTTTCGTAGTACAGACTCGAGTAGTCTCAAAATTTATATTGACCAAACAGGTCGACGTTTGGTAGCCAGAATATGTGTACACTTATATAACATCAAACATGATTCTGGCACTCCTGTCTCCTCCCATTTTAGATTGCCAGAACATAATTCCTCTGATAAATTCCGTGTTGCTGGCGTCATCTCTTGTTCCGGTCCGCGTTGGAGAACCGACTCATAGTCCACTTTGGTAACTTTTTTGTCACTGGCATTATCTCTTGTTCCTCTCATGACTTTTTTGTCACCGGCATTATTTCTTGTTCCTCTCATGACTTTTTTGTCACTGGCATTATCTCTTGTTCCTCTCATGACTTTTTTGTCACCGGCATTATTTCTTGTTCCTCTCATGACTTTTTTGTCACTGGCATTATCTCTTGTTCCTCTCATGACTTTTTTGTCACTGGCATTATTTCTTGTTCCTCTGATACCCATAGCCGGTCCGCGTTTGGTACTCTCCAACCGAGTGGATTAACCTCTTTTCACTCTTTTCTTTAATCTCTGGTCTCCTCTCCATGTCTTTCCTGTGTCCTATTTCTCCCTGCTTTATCTTTATTACCTCTCTTGCTCTTGTTCCCCCTTGCCACCCATATCCTCTATTTCCTTTACTTCTCTTCTGGTTCTCTTTGTACCCTATGGGGCCCTCCTTTCATTTTACCAATTTTTTCCCCAATTTTTCGTTGTTTGGTTCCTTTGGTCTCATGAAATCTTACCTGCCCACTTGTCTATTAATATTTATACTGGACCCTACGAAAATCATTTTCATTTTTTTTCTGCCATTTTTTTAGAGCTGTATAGTTGTTATATATTCTAAGTCGGAAGTTTGTATTTTATGTGCATAGTTTTCTTGTTATACCTGATGAAGGCTATTGCTGAAACGTTGTTGCTTATCTTGACTGTCTGTTAGTTAACTGCTCAATACCACTTTATGTTTATGTTCTTAGTCATTCTAGCTTGAGTTATAATTTATCACTTTATGATACGTAATGTGGTTCTGGCCCTATACAACAACCGTCGTGACATTTTTAAAACCGTATTTGTCTTCCCTGTTCGATACTTATGAGTAATCTGTTATTTGAACGACATAACTTATATTATGGGCCACGTAACTTCCTTTCTGGATCACGTAAATTTGTTTTCTAGATCACTCAACTTGTTATCTGGACAACGTAACTTGTTATCTGGACAAGGTAACTTGTTATCTAAATCACGCAACTTGTTTTCTGGATCACGTAACTTGTTATCTGGACAAAGTAACATATTATCTAGATCACGTAACTTGTTATCTGGACAAAGTAACCTATTATTTAGATCACGTAACTTGTTATCTGGATAACGTAACCTATTATCTAGATCACGTAACTTATTATCTGGACAACGTAACCTATTATCTGGATCACGTAACTGGTTATCTGGGCAACGTAACCTATTATCTAGATCACGTAACTTATTATCTGGACAACGTAACCTATTATCTAGATCACGTAACTTGTTATCTGGACAACGTAACCTATTATCTGGATCATGTAACTTGTTATCTGGACAACGTAACCTATTATCTAAATCACGCAACTTGTTTTCTGGATCACGTAACTTGTTATCTGGACAACGTAACCTATTATCTAGATCACTTAACTTGTTATCTGGACAACGTAACCTATTATCTGGATCACGTAACTTGTTATCTGGACAGAGTAACTTGTTAACCGTACCGCATTGTTAAAGTGCACTGTTGTAACTTTGGTTCACAACCCTGACGTTGACAGTACCGCATGAGTCATCAACTCTTGGCAACTTTAGACTTTGTTTTGTCTGAGGGAACCAGTTGCTACTGGCCGACGCAACCCATCTCCATCTGTGGAACTGGAGAAACTGGCATCTAAAAGGCGCCCCGGGGTGCAGTAACGACGGTTCCAATATTCAATAACTGGCTGCTAACTACTGAGACATATTGCGCAGGAAGAAATTAATCTTTGCTACTTAAGACTACCGTTGTTAACTTTGAAAAGAACACGAAATAATGTCGCATAAGTTAACAAAAAAAAAAGTAAAAAACCCCAGTCACGCCAAGTGGCGTATAGGGAATATGGTGTTAGTGACCATAATTTTTACAGACCTTCGGCGTATTATTTTTGGGGTAATGTGGTGGGTATTACACCCGTGCCAATTTACTTTCACACATAAAATTCGGTACCCACTTAAGGCTGGGTGAACATGGCAGCCGTCGGTCGAACCTTGCCTCTTGTCCTTTGTAGCCCAGTTCACTAAGCACTGAGCTAAAAAATGTCGCATAGAAAAGTTAAAAACAAATCCAAAAAATCTGTAATGTAATTCGTATCATTCATACAAATGTTTTCGTTCTGGATTAACACTGCATTACACTCGTTCAGGGTGCGATGATGATAGTGCAACAAGCGGGGCTACTTACACACCAATACTAAACCTGAGCGCGCATAAATACAGCTAATCAAACACGAGAAACAAATAATGGAATAGGGCGATGGTTCAATAATAGAACACAACGGTTCTCACTTTTGTTAATTCCGTCACAGCCGCACTAATATTTTCACCAGCGTACTTTTTGTCTCCGACTATACTTCACCAGTTATCTGGTGAGCCGAGTTTAAAAAAAAAAAAAAGGAAAGAGCCCCGTCATACCAAGTGGCGTACAGGGAATATTAGCGATCATAATTTTTTGTGAAGTTTTTTTTTTTTTAACATAGAAGTATGGATATGTACCAATCAAATACCAGTGGATAATGAGAAACAGCGAAGACGATAGCGCTGGATAGGACGCACATTGCGGAAGCCAACTGAGACTATTACACAACAGGTCTATTTTGGAATCCCCAAGGAAAAGACAAAGAGGAAGACAAATATATTCATCGGGAAGACAGATGGAAGCAGAGACGAAGATGATGGGGAAGACATAGAATGATCTTAAAAGAATGGCAAGAAACAACAGAACGGTGTGGAAAGTGTTTGTTGAAGACCTGTGCTCCTCGGGGGCTAAAAGGTAGAAAAAGACGAGAAGATCATAAATTTTTACATATATTCGGCACATCGTTTTTTTTTTTTTTTTTTTGGGGGGTGGTTGGGAGGGGTGGAGGGAGGGGGGTAAATGTGGTCATCATTACGCCTGTCCTGTACTTTGACAGAAAAATCCGGAACTCATTTAAGACTGGGTGAACCTGGACGCCGTCGGTCAGGACCCAACCCTTCCTCTTGTCCTTTGTAGTCCAGTTCACTAACCACTGAGCTATCGTGGTAGTGGCAAGCCGAGTGGTTACAATTAATAGTCTCTAGTTTTCTTTCTTTTCTCCACTGTTGTCTGTGAGTTGTCAAAGTCAAGATCCTTTCGTCTCTTTATGCTGCTGCTCCAGTTGCATATAACCCCCCCCCCCCCCCCCCCCACCACCACCACTGTTCCCACCCAGCGCTAAAAACAAAACATTATAGCTTTTTTTTTCATCACGTTGATTGGAAGATCGTTAAACTGGCTGGCCAATCAAAGTGACATGTAGAGAGTACCAAACTTTCATCCCCGCTGCCACTTAGTACACTTCGCTCTTTATCAATACCCCGTACTTCACTGGTCTCATCTCTACTGTTCCATAGTTCTATAATCTACATTTCAAAGACTATTAGTTCACTGATATCATCTTTACTTTTCTTTAGTTATTAAATCTACTCATCAATGACCATTAGTTCACTTATCCAATCTTCATTTTTCATTATTTATCTTGTTTCGTCTTCAATGCCACCTCCTGTACCATCCCTCCAATTCCATAATCCAACTGTCATTGCATCAAAGTTCTCCAATCTCATCTTCACTGTCTGCCAATCTAACCTTCATTGCATCAAAGTTCTCCAATCTCATCTCCACTGTCTGCCAATCTAACCTTCATTGCATCAAAGTTCTCCAATCTCATCTTCACTGTCTGCCAATCTAACCTTCATTGCATCAAAGTTCTCCAATCTCATCTTCACTGTCTGCCAATCTAACCTTCATTGCATCAAAGTTCTCCAATCTCATCTCCACTGTCTGTCAATCTAACCTTCATTGCATCAAAGTTCACCAATCTCATCTTCACTGTCTGCCAGCTAACTTTCATTGCATCAAAGTTCTCCAATCTCATCTTCACTGTCTGCCAAGCTAACTCTCATTGCATCAAAGTTCTCCAATCTCATCTTCACTGTCTGCCAAGCTAACTTTCATTGCATCAAAGTTCTCCAATCTCATCTTCACTGTCTGCCAAGCTAACCCTCATTGCATCAAAGTTCTCCAATCTCATCTTCACTGTCTGCCAAGCTAACCCTCATTGCATCAAAGTTCTCCAATCTCATCTTCACTGTCTGCCAAGCTAACCCTCATTACACCAAAGTTCTCCAATATTATCTTCACTGTCTGCCAAGCTAACCCTCATTACATCAAAGTTATCCAATCTCATCTTCACTTTATGCCGAGCTCTGTAATTTCAGTCACGCGGTTTCATTGGTATCCATCAAGCCTATATCAGCGGAGACTTCTTATTTGTTCCACAAAAAATGTTAAATACCTTACGCACCTCCCATTTATCCTAACCATTGCCACATTCAGGAGCCCTTTACCTCCCCAGATTTGTGTACACATTAGATCAAAGTTTGATAACCATCGGTAGACAGCACGTCGAAATGTCTGCTCTTCTATAGTTCGGAAAGGTTAGGGGTCAAGGGAGCTCTAGGGTAGGGTCAATGAAGACTTGGGTGAGTAAAGGTCAAGGTAAAGTACGAAACTTTAACCGGCGTCTTAGCACGCAAGTTTTCACCCATATGTGCTCGGCCGCCTATCCAGAAATGTTCGGAGATTTCTGGATAGTGTCGCTTCAAGCATCGAAACTCACGATGCGAGGCGACATTCCTCACCTGGCACTAATAATACTGGTAATACCCTGGTACCCATTTCTGCCAACGGCTGGGTCGACCATGGGGATATTTTTTTTTCCAACCACGTGTACAATTCACACTGCTTCAAGCGAGAATCGAACACGGGTTGTCCGAACGTCGGTAGTCCAGTCGGGTGGTTTTCTCAACTAGGCTACCGAGGCCCCAGGTCTGATATATATATATATATATATATATATATATATATATATATATGGAGAGAGAGAGAGAGAGAGAGAACCACAAGGAAAACAAAAAAACAGATAGTCTGATATAGAGATAGATAGTGGGTGAGTGTATTCTTCCTTAAGCGCTCCCTACTTCTTGCAGCTTTACATGAGCTGTTTTGACAGACAACCCCACAACAATTTAGACGATTAGTTTCTCTCGGCCTGAAAACGGCACAAAGGGCAGAAATCAGAACACTTCATGTGTGACGATTCACTGTTAGCATGCCTGGTTTTGTTTTCTTCCATATTTGAATCCTCTTTGTTAACTATTCATCATAGAATTTCTTTTGGTCTTTCTTCATTATTTCTTTTTTTTTTTCCTCTCTCGGTTGTCCGCATAAACGCCTAGTGCATGAGTTCTCTTTAGTCCACTCTGAAATGTACTACAGGGTAGTGCTCTGGGAAGGTGAGGAATGCCGCCTAGCATCGTGAGTTTCGATGCTTGTAGTCTCCGAACACTTATGGATAGGCGGCCGAGCACATAAGGGTTAAAACTCTCGTGCTAAGACGCCGATTCAAGTCTCGTACTTGAATCTTCTCCCTTTTACAGTTAGGTATCATTCTATATTTTATTTTCGATCGCTGTCTGTTTCATACATTCTACAAAAGTAGTTCGGCTTCTTTCATGCATGTTGCTGTGTTTGAGAGTTCTCGAGACTTTCAAACAGCTTGACGTAGATTTGCGTTTTCGTTGGCCAGTGCTCATTTCGCAACTGCTGTGTATGTTGCAGTCTTGTATGCGCGTTCGGATGTCTATGGTGCCATTCCACGCATACATATGAGTCAAGGACCTGTTCTGTTCACAGAATCAGTATCACTGCAATCGAAAATTCCCCATATCCGCTCCACTAATGTCACGACTCCCGTCAAAGCTCGTTGAGAAATTCTGTTGACATGGTCTATACCGTGCAGCCCTAACCGATGATATAGGCGACGATTCCAAACGACTTCTAACAAATAGAGAGCGTACAGTCACTTCCTTACTCCAGTTTCCCCGAAAACACACATTTAAAACACACATTTAAAACACACATTTAAAACACATTTAAAACACACATTTAAAACACACATTTAAAACACATTTAAAACACACATTTAAAACACACATTTAAAACACACATTTAAAACAAACAAAGCAACCGAAACAGTTTAAGTGGCTGCATTAGTAGGTAAAGTAAAGTGCCCACGTCACGCCAAGTGGCCTATAGGGAATATGGTGTTAGTGACCATATATTTTACAGCCCTTCAACACATGATTTTTGGGGTAATGTGGTCGGTATTACGCCCGTGCTGCTTTACTTTCCCTGAAAAAAATCAGGTACCCATTTAAGGCTGGGTGAACCCGGAAGCCGTCGCCTGGGATCGAACCCTACCCTTGTCCTTTGTAGTCCAGTTCACTAAGCACTGAGCTATCGCGGCTCCCCAGACAGACATAGACCCAGATAAATAGACTGAGAGGCAAACAGACAAGAGAGCCATCAATAAGACTTAGAGCGAAATGGACACAGGCAGAGAGTCAGAAAATAGACAGAAACAGATAAAGAGACTGAGAGTGAAATATAATACTGAATGTCACATAGACAGAGAACCAGATATTCAGACTGTGAGAGTGATAAATAGACTGAAAGCCAAATAGACAGACAGAGAACCAGATATTCAGACTGTGAGAGTGATAGACAGACTGAAAGCCAAATAGACAGACAGAGAACCAGATATTCAGACTGTGAGGGTGATAGACAGACTGAAAGTCAAATATACAGGCAGAGAATCGGATATACAGACTGTGAGAGTGATGACAGATTGAAAGCCAAATAGACAGACAGAGAACCAGATATACAGACTATGAAAGTGATAGACAGACTGAAGGTCAAATAGACAGACAGAGAGTCAGAGAGACAAATAGACAGACAAACAATTAGATAGACAAACAATTAGATAGACAGAAAATGAACCAAATAGATAGAGTATCAGACAGACATTCTCACCTCAGCGATGTTATAGGCAGAGTGTCCGTGGCTTCCGACGAGAATAGCTCTCTCTGTTGGACAGACGTGTCGTGGATAAAGTCTTCTTCACCGTTACTTCCTGCAAAAAAGAGTAGAAAGAAAACATAACAAAATGGCGGAGTTTGAAGGAAAAATCCCTTCTCCTTTTCCAACATCTGCTTTAATTCTCTCTCCCTCTCTCTCTCTCTCTCTCTCTCTCTCCCTCTCTCTCTCTCTCTCTCTCTCTCTCTCCCTCTCTCTCTCTCAAACAGGAAAATGAATAACAAAAGTTTGAGTAAAAATGTATGATAATGAAAGCAAATTGCGAAAGTAATATAATACAAACGCGATGAAAATTAAAGGGGAAAAAAAAAACATTAAACGGTAATTCTGAGCTACGGTGTCAGACAGCCACAGAACGAACAAAATAAAGAACATGCTGTTCTTATTGAAGAACAAAACTATAACTGCTTGTGTGGTTTGTTGGATTCATCAAAGACGGAGAAATATAAACACTTTTGTTGATGTTATTACTGATAATAAATATAAAGTTACTGACAAATTTGAAAAAATAAACACTTTATTTTTCAGTTGACTGAAGTGTTATCTGATGTGAATATAGTGTTGATCTCATTGGGAGAGAATATAAAGTTGATTTGACTTCAGAGACATAAAGACGGATGTTGATCTCACCGGGGACAGAACATAAAGTTGATGTGACTTCAGAGAAATAAAGACAGAAGTTGATCTCACCGGGGAGAGAATATAACGTTGATGTGACTTCAGAGACATAAAGGCGGATGTTGATCTCACTGGGGAAGGAATATAAAGTTGATGTGACTTCAGAGACATAATAAAGACTGAAGTTGATCTCACTGGGGAGAGAATATAAAGTTGATGTGATTTCAGAGACATAATAAAGACTGAAGTTGATCTCACTGGGGAGAGAATATAAAGTTGATGTGACTTCAGAGACATAATAAAGACTGAAGTTGATCTCACTGGGGAGAGAATATAAAGTTGATGTGACTTCAGAGACATAAAGGCGGATGTTGATCTCACTAGACGATTACAAATCAGGTCTCATCTGAAATAAATGCTACATTTTCTTTCCTACAAGAGATGTGACTCTTACTTTAAAGAGAAATAGTTTATCTAGAGTAGATAGTTGGGTGGACGTAGGGACGGACGAACAGACAGACAGACAGGCAGGCAGGAAGACAGACAGGCAGGCAGGAGGACAGAGAGACAGATAGTAGATAGATAGAGAGAGAGCGAAAGAGAATATATATATAATTATAGTGTCAAGTTAGAAAAATTAATAAATATGACAGTTATATCAGCAGAGACAGAAAGAAAATATTAAATTAATTTCAGTAGAAAATTGCAAGCAAAAATGGTACAACTAATGAGGAGAAAAATAAATATATAACAACTACTTTCCAGAAAGGGCGAAAACGTAAATAACTGCAGCCAGCTATCACTTACAATATTGTAAATGACACATCTTAGGCTATTATATTTTTAAATAAAGATACAGCTATTATATTATTTTAAATAGGATACCCATATTCATTGTATATATGAGACATACATATTACTGTTAACATCACAGGGAAAATGGAGCCGCGATAGCTCAGTGGTTAGTGAACTGGTCTACAAAGGACAAGGGGTAAGGTTCGATCCCAACCGACGGCCCCGTGTTCACCCAGCCTTTAATGGGTACCTGATTTTTTTTCTGGGAAAGTAAAGCGGCACGGGCGTAATACCGACCACATTACCCCAAAAATCATGTGCGGAAGGTCTGTAAAATTTATGGTCACTAACACCATATTCCCTATACGCCACTTGGCGTGACGGGGGCTCTACTACATAGGAAAAATTAATTAGTTGCGTTAATAAAAAGGGGTGTAAAATAGCGTTGTGTTCTCATCAGATAGAGAGAGAGAGAGTAGAAAAAGAGAGAGAGAGTAGAGAAAGGGATAGTAGAGAGAGAAACGAAAGAGAGAATAGAGTAGGGAAAGAGATAGATAAGAAAGAGAGAGTAGAGAGAGATAGAGAAAGAGATAGAGTAGAGAGAGATAGAATAGAGAGAGTGAGTAGAGAAAGAGAGAGTAGAGAGAGAGAAAAGAAAGATAGAGTAGAGAGAGAGTAGAGAAAGAGGTAGAGTAGAGATATTAGAGAGAGAGTAGAGAAAGAGAGAGTAGAGAGAGAGTAGAGAGAGAGTAGAGAAAGAGAGAGAGTAGAGAAAGAGAGAGAGTAGAGAGAGCGGAGTAAGGGCGAGAGTAGAGAAAGAGAGAGAGTAGAGAGAGGGTAGAGAGAGTTGAGAAGGAGAGAGAATAGAGAGACAGTAGAAAGAGAGTAGAGAGAGAGAGAGAAGTACAACTTGAAACCGAAATCAATGATCTCTGTCACAAAGCTTTTGGCCCTCTCCAAAGCTCGGATGTTTGTCGGTCAGATCGATGGCCCACAAACCATCACAGAATGGTACTGTTCCAGTTAATAACAAGGTCTAGACCAGTGTCTCTCGTGATGTCCACAAACCCTGACCTGCAACTGTCAGTAGCCCTCCTCCCACCCCGCTCCTCCTTACCCAAGTCCACATTCTGACAACACGATATATTTCTCATGGGCCATTTTAAGTTTTAACAAGTTATGCCCCCCCCCCCAACCTTCTCCTAAACAACCATAATTAACAACGACGTCATTTCAAGTGCTTCAGAAAGATCCTTCATTTGATAATGTGCTATGTGATTATGTTTATCCACAGTATTCAGTCTCATACACGTTTTCGTATGTACCGTTGTTCACTTCCTACCAACCCATCCTCTGAAAGTGCCCGGTCCTACCAACCCTTCCTCTTAAAGTGCCCGGTCCTACTAACCCATCCTCTGAAAGTGCCCGGTCCCAATAACCCATCCTCTGAAAGTGCCCGGTCCTACAAACCCATTTTAAGTGTCCGGTACTACTAACTCATCCTCTGAAAGTGCCCGGTCCTACTAACACATCCTCTTAAAGAGTCCTGTCCTACTAACCCATCCCCTTTAAGTGTCCGGTCCTACTAACCCATCCTCTTAAAGAGTCCTGTCCTACTAACCCATCCCCTTTAAGTGTCCGGTCATACTAGCCCATCCTCTTAAAGAGCCCTGTCCTAATAACCCATCCCCTTTAAGTGTCCGGTACTACAAACCCATCCTCTTAAAGAGCCCTGTCCTACTAACCCATCCCCTTTAAGTGTCCGGTACTACAAACCCATCCTCTTAAAGAGCCCTGTCCTACAAAACCCATCCCCTTAAAGTGTCCGTTCCTACCTAACCATCTTAAAGTGTCCGTTCCTACCTACCCATACCCTTAAAGTGTCCGTTCCTACCTACCCATACCCTTAAAGTGTCCGTTCCTACCTACCCACTCTCTTAAAGTGTCCGTTCCTACCTACCCACTCTCTTAAAGTGTCCGTTCCTACCTACCAACACTCTTAAAGTGTCCGTTCCTACCTACCCACTCTCTTAAAGTGTCCGTTCCTACCTACCCACTCTCTTAAAGTGTCCGTTCCTACCTACCCACACTCTTAAAGTGTCCGTTCCTACCTACCCACACTCTTAAAGTGTCCGTTCCTACCTACCCACACACTTAAAGTGTCCGTTCCTACCTACCCACACTCTTAAAGTGCCTGTTCCTACCTACCCACACTCTTAAAGTGTCCGTTCCTACCTACCCACTCTCTTAAAGTGTCCGTTCCTACCTACCCACTCTCTTAAAGTGTCCGTTCCTACCTACCCACTCTCTTAAAGTGTCCGTTCCTACCTACCCACTCTCTTAAAGTGTCCGTTCCTACCTACCCACTCTCTTAAAGTGTCCGTTCCTACCTACCCACTCTCTTAAAGTGTCCGTTCCTACCTACCCACACTCTTAAAGTGTCCGTTCCTACCTACCTACACTCTTAAAGTGTCCGTTCCTACCTACCCACACTCTTAAAGTGTCCGTTCCTACCTACCCACACTCTTAAAGTGTCCGTTCCTACCTACCCACACTCTTAAAGTGTCCGTTCCTACCTACCCATACCCTTAAAGTGTCGGTTCCTACCTACCCACACTCTTAAAGTGTCCGTTCCTACCTACGCACACTCTTAAAGTGTCCGTTCCTACCTACCCATACCCTTAAAGTGTCGGTTCCTACCTACCCACTCTCTTAAAGTGTCTGTTCCTACCTACCCATCCCCTTAAAGTGTCCGGTCCAACCTACCCATACATATAATATATTATGTTATGTTATGTTATGTTATGTTATATTATATTTATTATATGATATTATATGATATTATATGATATTATATTATATAATATTATATGATATGATATGATATGATATGATATGATATGATATGATATGATATTATATTATATTATATTACATTACATTACATTACATTACATTACATTACATTACATTACATTACATTATATTATATTATATTATATTATATTATATTATATTATATTATATTATATTATATTATATTATATTATATTATATTATATTATATTATATTATATTATATTATATTATAACTGATCCACTTAAACTGTCCGGTCCTACTAACACATCCTCTAAAACGTCTGGTCTATCTGTCTGTTTGTCTGTCTGCCTGCTTGTCTATTAATCTAAATCCTACTAACCCATTATTTTAAAGTTTCTGATATCCCTTCAGTCAATATAATCCCTTCCTACCAAACTTATTCTGTAGTCACCTTATTATTAATAGTCACAATGTGATGACTGCTACCGTTTGATGTTAGTACTAAGGTGAGAATAGATTTTATTTGTAATTTCCAAACCGAAGTTTAAAGAAAACATAAGACATTGTATTGAATTATGTACATTTTTTCATTCAAGAAAATATAATTTATGTTGATTAGTTTAGTTGGCATGCCACGTGAGATTATTTTAGTTGTCATGCAACGTGAGATTGTTATAGTTGTCATGCAACGTGATATTGTTATAGTTGTCATGCCACATGAGATTATTTTAGTTGTCATGCAACGTGAGATTGTTATAGTTGTCATGTCATGTGAGATTATTTTAGTTGTCATGCCACGTGAGATTGTTTTAGTTGTCATGCAACGTGAGATTGTTATAGTTGTCATGTCATGTGAGATTATTTTAGTTGTCATGCCACGTGAGATTGTTTTAGTTGTCTTGTCATGTGAGATTATTTTAGTTGTCATGCCACGTGAGATTATTTTAGTTGTCATGTCATGTGAGATTATTTTAGTTGTCATGTCATGTGAGATTATTTTAGTTGTCATGCCACGTGAGATTGTTATAGTTGTCATGTCATGTGAGATTATTTTAGTTGTCATGCCACGTGAGATTGTTTTAGTTGTCATGTCATGTGAAATTACTTTAGTTATCATGTCACGTGAGATTATTTTAGTTGTCATGTCACGTGAGATTATTTTAGTTGTCATGCCACGTGAGATTATTTTAGTTGTCATGTCACGTGATATTATTTTAGTTTTCATGGCACGTGAGATTATTTTAATTGTCATGTCATGTGAGATTATTTTAGTTGTCATGTCACGTGATATTATTTTAGTTTTCATGGCACGTGAGATTATTTTAATTGTCATGTCATGTGAGATTATTTTAGTTGTCATGCCACGTGAGATTATTTAGTTGTCACGTGAGATTGTTTTAGTTGAAATGCCACGTGACATGTAGACTGGCGTGATTGATGACTGATGTTCATACATTGGTCAACATTTGTATCTTTGAACTGCTTTAGGTATCTGTATCTGCCTCTATTCCCTTTAGGCCTTTATGTGTGAGGTAATGAGTGCTTTGACAAAACACTGCGTCTTGCCTGTTAGATAATAGTTCATGCCCTCGTCTTCTCCTCCACTTATAACCATTCAGGTGTCGAGTGAGATGCTAAGTTATAAAAGGCAGCTATAACTTTGCATCTTTCAGGACACATGAACGGTTATAAGTGGAGGAGAAGACGAGGGTATAAACTACTATCTGACATGACAATTCTCACGGAGCTGCTCATTTGACAGCCCCGATCATCGTTATCTGATGCTGTTGTAGAGTTTCCATTATGTTGTTACCCCATCTCTGGGTTAGCATGAAATGTTACTCTTCTATGGGTTAACATGAAATATTACTCCGTTTTAATCTGAGTCATCCTGAAATGTTACTCAATCTTACCCTGAGTTAGCCTGAAGCTCATCTCTCATTTTCTCTACTTACACATCATGTCTTTTATGCGACAGAATCACGCGAGATGGGCGCACCATCCAGGTGGGCGCACCATTTTCATTCTTGACTCTCTCTCTCTCTCTCTCTCTCTAGTTCAAGGTTAGTATAGGATGCCAGAAGAGCCAGTACTTGAATTTGTTTACTCCCCCCCCCTCCCCCAAACGAGACCTCGGTAGACCAGTGGTTAATTAAGCAGACTAGTAATTGTACGAGGTCGGGTTCGATCCTGACCAACGGCTCCTAGATCACATCGCATTATTTTAAAATAAAAATTAAATTGGTAAAGCTTTTTTTCTTTAAAAGTAGTATCAACTGGCGTGATGTCGACCACATCACTTATAACATAAACCATTTGTCATTGATAAGTATAGGTGCTAGGGTCGTATTCTTCATACAGTCTTAAGGAGTTAAAGGGGCACCTCCTGTAGAGCCCTACATGATATAACGAGAGATAAGTGATATAAGAACGTAGCACTAATTCACAACTGAATAATATTCATGGTTACTTTTGTTCTGGAATATTCCAAACGACTACCGTCTTCATTACCCGCCTTTTAAAGGGCGTTAAGTGGGCGTTGATGCACTGTGTTGTTGTGCGTAGCTTAGACGATTATATCTGCGCCTTTCGACCAGGCACATCCGACGATGGAATATAATTTTTGAGTACTGGGTTCAGTTTACTTTTATTTTTTATCCTTGTTCGCTTGACCAGATTGATTAGTCTGTTTTGAAGAGAACCACTGTGAGGTGGAGTAAGGTGTAGATCTGGTGTGTTATTTGCTGCTCCTGACGCAAGATGCCAATTATGATTCCGCTGCCAGCTCTCAACCAACCTGGCAGGCGCCATGGCCAGCTCTCAACCAACCTGGCAGGCGCCATGGCCAGCTCTCAACCAACCTGGAGGGCGCCATGGCCAGCTCTCAACCAACCTGGCAGGCGCCATGGCCAGCTCTCAACCAACCTGACAGGCGCCATGGCCAGCTCTCAACCCACCTGACAGGCGCCATGGCCAGCTCTCAACCAACCTGACAGGCGTCATGGCCAGCTCTCAACCAACCTGGCAGGCGCCATGGCCAGCTCTCAACCAACCTGACAGGCGTCATGGCCAGCTCTCAACCAACCTGACAGGCGCCATGGCCAGCTCTCAACCAACCTGACAGGCGCCATGGCCAGCTCTCAACCAACCTGACAGGCGCCATGGCCAGCTCTCAACCAACCTGGCAGGCGCCATGGCCAGCTCTCAACCAACCTGACAGGCGCCATGGCCAGCTCGGTAGTTACTTTCCTCACGATGAGACTTCCATGCCCTCAAAATGTCATCTATTGGTGTGAACAATTTGTGATGGTAAGCAACTGAAATACCTTCCTCCCTCCATTTCTTCCTTCCCTCCTACCTTACTTCCTTTCTTTCCTCCCTCCCTCCCTCTTTTCCTCCCTCCATTTTTCCTTCCTTCCCTCTAACCTTCCTTCTTTCCTTCCTCTAACTTTCCTTCTTTCCTTCCCTCCAACCTTCCTTCTTTCCTTCCCTCCAACCTTCCTTCTTTCTTTCCCTCCAACCTTCCTTCCCTCCAGTCTTCCTTCTTTCCTTCCCTCCAACCTTCCTTCCATCCAACCTTCCTTCCCTCCAACCTTCCTTCTTTTCTTCCTTCCCTCCTACCTTCCTTCTCCCCTTCCTCCTTCCTTCTTTCCTTCCCTCCAACCTTCCTTCTTCCTTCCTTCCTTCCCTCCAACCTTCCTTCTTTCCTTCCCTCCTACCTTCCTTCTTCCCTTCCCTCCTACCTTCCTTCTTCCCCTCCTCCTTCCTTCCATTTTTTAAAACTTGGCATCAACAGATAAGCATGTGTTGCACACTTTTCGCAACTGCTGTTTCAGCGAAGTTAGCATCCATTTATTCCGTAGCGTTAGTGCTCGATTTTTGTTTCACCTGCGCTTTAAACAAAATGTTGACAAAGTAGCTTCGGTGTTTGTCTTCTAGTCTGTTCAAAATAAACATCAAAGTAAAAATATATGACATATTTCCTTCTTCAGTTTCTCTTCATCTTCTACCCCTCCTTTCATCCTACTCTTGTTTTATTCTTTCTTTTCTTTCTCCTATTTTTAATTTATTTCTTCTTTATCTTTTTTTTTTCTTTTCTTTTCACACTTCTTACTTATCCACCCATTAGATTTATTCTTCTTTCGCTACTTCTTCTGTGGTTATTTTAATATCTTCAAAAGATTATACAGAGATGCGGAGTTCTTTTGTCTTTTATGGTTCACACATGTGCGGGGCATGTTCTGGAGTTTGCGGGTTGAATTGACATGTAGAGTGTCTGTTCATAGACGTGTATATTGTGTGTGCATCATGATTAAATGCTGGTGAATAACATGGGATAAAGTATCAAGGCGGTTATTTTAAAATTAAATTTGCGTCCTCAATTTCCTTTAGATCTTAGCGAGATCAATGAGATCATGAAAGGCTGTTTAACATGTGCAGTCAAATACCGAGAACGCATAAAAGCAGGAGTTGGTCATTTAGTGCTAATAAAAGCTGCTCAACATGTGTAGATATGAACTGTCAAACAGATAAAAACAGAAGTTGGTTACTGAGTGTAATAAAGTGTTGCTCAATATGTGTAGATAAGAACAATCAATGGATAAAAACAGGAGTTGGTCGGTGAGTGTAACAAAGTGCTGCTCAAGATGTGTAGATAAAAACTGTCAAAAATGTAACAACAGGAGTTGGTCAGTGAGAATGGCAAAAAACAGGTAGAAGTGGAGAGTGCCTTGTTGAAGACCTTTGTTCCACAAGGAGTTGAAAAGTAGAACAACAACATCTGAAAGAGAGCATTCAAGTATGGCAAAACAACAAATAACAGTATACAATGATATCGAAGTTGTAATACCGCAATGAAGGCAAATATTTTTTTAAAAAGTTAGCGAAAATTGAAAAATGGTAAAGGTTGAAAATATAACACAGAAGTAAAATTTTACGATAAAATTCAAGAACGGCATTTCCGTTTTTTTAAACAGCATTTAAAAGCATTTAACAGCAATTAATAACAGCATTTCATTGCATCAAACACTGAAACTGTCTTACAAGGAACATGTATCAAAGCTCAAAATAAAAAGATCGTTATCGGCATGATAACTTATCTCTGCACAAAAAGTAAAGTCCAAAACCATAAATTTGATTGAAGACTCGAATTGGCAACACAAACTGTCAAACAGATAAAAATAGGAGTTGGTCACTGAGTGCAGCTCAATATGTGTAGATAAAATCTGTCAAGGAGATAAAAACAGGAGTTGGTCGGTGAGTGTGACAAAGTGCTGCTCAATATGTATAGAGATAAGACATGTCAACAGATTAAAACAGGAGTTGGTCACTTAGTGTAACAGAGTGCTGCTCAATATGTGTAGATACGAACAGTCAAAAAGATCAAAACAGGAGTTGGTCACTAAGTATAACAAAGTGCCGCTCAACGTGTTTAGATAAGAACTGTCAAAAAGATAAAAACAGGAGTTGGTCACCGAGTGTAACAAAGTGCTCCTCAACGTGTTTAGATAAGACCTGTTAAAAATATAAATGCAGGAGTTGGTTGGTCACTAAGTATAACAAAGTGCCGCTCAACGTGTTTAGATAAGAACTGTCAAAAAGACAAAAACAGGAGTTGGTCACGGAGTATAACAAAGTGCCGCTCAACGTGTTTAGATAAGACCTGTCAAAAAGATAAAAACAGGAGTTGGTCACGGAGTGTAACAAAGTGCTCCTCAACGTGTTTAGATAAGACCTGTCAAAAATATAAAAACAGGAGTTGGTCACGGAGTGTAACAAAGTACTCCTCAACGTTTTTAGATAAGACATGTCAAAATATAAATGCAGGAGTTGGTCACGGAGTGTAACAAAGTGCTCCTCAACGTGTTTAGATAAGAACTGTTAAAAATATAAATGCAGGAGTTGGTCACGAAGTGTAACAAAGTGCTCCTCAACGTGTTTAGATAAGAACTGTTAAAAATATAAATGCAGGAGTTGGTCACGAAGTGTAACAAAGTGCTCCTCAACGTGTTTAGATAAGAACTGTTAAAAATATAAATGCAGGAGTTGGTCACGGAGTGTAACAAAGTGCTCCTCAACGTGTTTAGATAAGAACTGTTAAAAATATAAATGCAGGAGTTGGTCACGGAGTGTAACAAAGTGCTCCTCAACGTGTTTAGATAAGAACTGTTAAAAATATAAATGCAGGAGTTGGTCACGGAGTGTAACAAAGTGCTCCTCAACGTGTTTAGATAAGAACTGTTAAAAATATAAATGCAGGAGTTGGTCACGGAGTGTAACAAAGTGCTCCTCAACGTGTTTAGATAAGAACTGTTAAAAATATAAATGCAGGAGTTGGTCACGGAGTGTAACAAAGTGCTCCTGAACATTTGCAAGCATGAGCTAAGCCACCACGAGTTCTGCTATTAGGTATCCAGCACAACTGGCATCGCCGAGCTTCACTGAGTTTCCAGGAACTTCGAAGAGGAATCGATAGAGAGACAGACAAAAGTCTGCTTCAGGATGACATTTGAAGACATTAATACGCAGTGAGCTAGACCAGGTGCACTTTTGAAGGATAGTCTTGAATCAAGTTAAATGTTGCAGTTTTATTGCTAGCATATACAGCGTCACATAGCATGACTCCAATAGCTTCTTTGCTGTTAGTTCGTGAGTATAACAAGGAGAAGCGATTATAATTAAAGATTGCTGAATATTTTATCAGGTTTTTTTTTTTAATCTTATCAATTCACCCTTACAAAGTCAGCAACAAAATATGGTCAGATTCCAGTAAAGTTTACAAAATAAAACATGCCAAATTCCAATAAGTCTACAGCATAAAACATATCAAATTTCAGTAATGCCTACTGCATAAAGCATGCCTAATTCCAGTAAAGTCTACAACAAATAATTAATTTAAATTTCCAGTAAAGTCTATAATATAAAAGAGACGAAATTTAGTATAAATTTATATATATATATATATATATTTTAAAAATATATAATTTTAGAAATTTTTTTTCTGCGTCTACTATATCAGAAAAAAAGGCTATAATAAAAAAAATGCATATATCAGAAAAAATAGTCTACATCATAAAAATTGCTCTGTGAAATGTTTCATTCTCTTGAAAACATCGATATATCCGCAACGTCTCCGAGCTACCATAATGAGAAACGCATACCGTTTGTTACACCAGTGATTCTCAAACTTGGAATACCCTTACCTCATGAGAAATAGATAAGGGAATTTAGTGTGGCTCACCAGAAATAATAATAAAATTGTTTTATTAAAAATAAATAATGACGGAAGAAGGCAGGCCACATCTGTTTGTTTTCATCCAGAGTAGTATTTTAGTTCAATCTTGAAAATCGGAAACAGTTATAACGGATGAAGATACCGTAGGATTAAAACATTTCTAACACTTTAAAAATGTGTTTTTTTTCTCTTCAAATGCAGCGGCTTTAATTTTGGGAAATTACAGACAAAACGTACATTTGTTTTGGTTAAGTTAATATTTATGTTTGATTTATATTTTAGTAGTTAATGATAGCTAATAGGAGCCGCGATAGCTCAGTGGTTAGTGAACTGGACTACAAATGACAAGAGGTCGGATTCGATCCTGACCGACGGCTTCCGGGTTCAACCTGCCTTAAATGGGTACCGCATTTTTTTCTGGAAAAGTAAAGCGGCTCGGGTGTAATACCGACCACATTACCTTAAAAATCCTGTGCTGAAGGTATGTAAATATTATGGTCACTAGCACCATTATCCATATACGCCACTTGCCGTGACGAGGCTCTTTACTTTACTTTACTTTACAGACAAAAAGTACAATCTTTGGGTTAAGTCAATATTTTATGTTTCATTGATATTTTAATAGTTAATGATAGGAATTTTTTTGGTAAAAAGGGCCAAAGACCCTAATCTGAGAATCTCTGGAGATGCAATATTCAGTTTTTAGCGAAATTCTTTTTTTTAAGATACAACTTTTTCTAATCACTTTGAATGTAAAATATAAAAATGGTGAACAATTTGGTGTTCTGGGAAGACGGTAGTGAGCAAATTAACTAAAATACCAGTGACAAACTACTATGGTAAAAGATGATACACCATGTCCACATGATACGAGTCAAAAGCAAATAAGTGAACACATGACGAGCTGTAATGAGGTTTTTTTTTTAATTATTGAACTGTAACGAGGGTTTTTAATTATTGGACTGTAACGAGGGTTTTTAATTATTGAACTGTAACGAGGGTTTTTAATTATTGAACTGTAACCAGGGATTTTAATTATTGAACTGTAACGAGGGTTTTTAATTATTGGACTGTAACGAGGGTATTTAATTATTGAACTGTAACGAGGGTTTTTCATTATTGGACTGTAACGAGGGTTTTAATTATTGAACTGTAACGAGGGTTTTTCATTATTGGACTGTAGCGAGGGTTTTTAATTATTGAACTGTAACGAGGGTTTTTAATTATTGAACTGTAACGAGGGTTTGTAATTATTGGACTGTAACGAGGGTTTTTAATTATTGAACTGTAACGAGGGTTTTTAATTATTGAACTGTAACGAGGGTTTGTAATTATTGGACTGTAACGAGGGTTTTTAATTATTGAACTGTAACGAGGGTTTTTAATTATTGAACTGTAACGAGGATTTCTAATTATTGAACTGTAACGAGGGTTTTTAATTATTGAACTGTAACGAGGGTTGTAATTATTGGACTGTAACGAGGGTTTTTAATTATTGAACTGTAACGAGGGTTTTTATTATTGAACTGTAACGAGGGTTTGTAATTATTGGACTGTAACGAGGGTTTTTAATTATTGAACTAAGCGGAACACGACTCTCTCACTCTATTTATTTATTGTTACGGTTTTTTTCCCTCATTACTGGAGTTGCTGGTTTTTGTTTTTCTTTTCTGAGACTGAAGAATAAAGGCTGCATGACCACCGCAGTCGCAACGAAGTGTTCAGGTCAATTTTTTCATGTCAATAAGACAAAAATGTGACCACGTCGCGACTCGAACCCATGTTCACGTTACTTGGACGACAACAGCCTTTTACCCATCCGGCCACGTGACCTCCTTCATCTCCTCCTTCCTTTCTTCTTCTTCTTTCTTTTCTCTTTCTCACTGGTACCGAAAAGGTGTCGTGGTTATATCATTTGTCGTTATTGAGCTGCTCGAATTGTCTGAATTAGGGATTTTGCTTTGTTGTTACATGTCTCTGTCACTGCATCTATCCATCTTCTTCTGGGTCTTTGTCTTTTTTCATGCATTCTCGAGAAGAACGCCCTTGATGGTGATTGGTAATAATTCATTCTGACCAGGTGGCCAAACCATTTAAGTTGTTGTTGTTCTATATATTCTTGGCAGGGTTTTGTACCTACCATTTTTCTTATGGTTGCATTTGGTATTCTATCTCTTCATGTGTTGTTTGTTAATTTTCTCAAGCATCGCATCTGACATGTATTGATTTTTCTTAAATGGGATTTAGAAAGGGTTTGAAATCACACACAAGAACACTTGAATATTCTTTTTTTTACTACGGGCATTGGAATTCATTTATAATTTAAATTTGACTCCCATCGCAAATTGCATCGTGTTGGCAGCACAGTCACGCACCGGAAGTCCCTCCTTCCTTTGCTTCCTTTTATTTTGGAGAATGTGTTCCGCACTCGCCACTACAACACGTGTGGAGACGAAATGCTCTACAGTGTAAGTAAGTTTGAAGCTGACGGTATGTATAACTTCGGGAGTCTGTAGACATGTGGTTTTACAGAAGAATGTTGAGAATACCATGGACAGCTAAGAAGAGTAATGAAAACGTTCTGAAAAATGTCAAAGCAAAACGAGAGATAATTTCATATATTGGGAAGAAACAATCATTTTGGCCATGTAATGAGAAGAGAACAGCTGGAATATATTGTAACAACTGGAAAAATTGAGGGATGAAGAGATAGAGGGAAGCAAAGAGAAAAAAATAACAGACATCTTGAGAGAATGGCTTGGCAGAAGTTCACCAACAGAAATGATAAATAACTGTCGAGATCGAAAGTTGTGGAGAGAAATAAACACCTACGTAAGCAGGCCCGGTATATGATGATGATGATGATGATGATGTATAACACTACTGTATTAATTGTAATATTTTGGGTCTATACGTGTATAATTTACAGCTCGTGCAGACACTTCATAGACGGTAGGAAGCAGGTTAGTATCCATCTAAATTATCAACTGCCAGGCACGCTTTTGCATTTGTACATTTTACATAAATAACATCAAAACTATAAATATATTGCTATATCATCATTGTCATGATCGAGTGCATACTCTGCATCGAAGGTTGACTACCATGGAGAGCCATTCCGTTCTTTCTCTTGCTTTGATAGTGCAGGTTGTCATAGTCTGACTTGTTCATCTTTTGATGTTACTCCCCCACATTAGTCTTTATCTGCCTCTTTTACCTTGTATGTTTCCCTCGGAAGATTACTTTCAGTAGGCTGTTGTGATTTTAACATGCTCCAAAAATCTCATTAGCTTTGTTTCAATTGTATTTAGTAGTTCTGTTTTCATTTTTAATTGCTTTAAGACTTCATCCTATTGCTAACCTTGCTAATATAATGGTCGGTATTCACGAAGAAAGGGGTGGTTAGGGATATGTATGTGAAAACATGATAACCTCTGTAGAATCGCTGGTCTAGACCACGTCTACCAGAACGCGTTGACAGAATGAATCTGTTGATACATAGCGAAGCAATCCAGAATGTATGGAATCAATGAGTACGCTTATTTCAGGTCAGTGCTGTATGGACAGCTGGCGATCATAAACAATGATTTCTAACTGTAACCCAGACTGACCGATAGGTGTTGTTCCTCTCAGGAGCTATCGAATTATATATAAAATATTCGCGACACAAAATGTGAAAACAATCTTGCGTCATATCGTAGTTCATACTGACGAGGAACTGATCATATCAAGATCTGAAGAAAACAGACGCAGAAAACAATAGATGAGACCCGACTACAAATTCTTCTTGCTCTTTGACGGTCGGATTTGTCTATTCTTTTATTCAGCGATCAGCTATTGCTGGTCGTCTAAACATTTAGACCAGCTTGGGTCACAAACAAGATGGTGCGTTTGAGGTCAACGCCGGTTCCCCATAACTTGTCATGTAGAATTGTTTTTTGTGGTCCATATTGTGTTCTTAGGGTGTTGGGAGTGCTGCAGTCCTGGAGGATATGCTTTGGAGTTTGGCTGGATACTTGGCAGTCGATTATTGCAAAGTCACTAACTTGTGTAGGTGTGCTTTGAGGCCTGTTCTGCATATCTTATCTGCAGAAGTCTGCCGAGCTTGTTTAAGCTGTCATGTGAGAGGAGAGACAAATAATAATAAATGATTATTATAGAGGCAAACTTCCGAGGCGATAATCAGCGAATCAATTCAGAGGAAGAGGTATGTTTACAGCACTCGGAAAAAAATGACAAATAATCAACAACAGAAAAAAACAAAAACAAAGAACAATATATGGTCCTAAGCAGGATCGAACCCGTACTCCTTGGCACAGCACCTTGCCACGAAAAGCCAAACGTTAGGGAACACTGCCAACTCGGCTAACTAAAAAATTAGCCATCATTGGCGATGTCTTTCATGCAGGTGTTCTCATGACTATAGCATAAGGTTACGAACAGAGCTCGAGAATAAAATATGCATCTGTATTTTTCCTATTAAGACAAGTATCTAAGCCGTTTTGTTCTGGCTCATATTTTCCATACAACTCTACATTCTGCTTTCCTTGTTTCTTTCATGATTGTTTCTATTTCTTTTAGGCTCTAGGTTTGATTAGATTGTTGAAGGCTACCCATAGGGAGTTATTCTGCTGTCTCGTTTCCATGGATGTCACAATGTGCTGACATCTACTGCAGGACTAGCTCTATTCTTCCTGACAGTGAACATATTCTATTCTTTATTTCTTGAAGGAATCTGTTCTGTTTCGAGCTGTCTATCCAATACTGGCAGATTCAGCCACGAGAGAAGCTGTTCACTAAAATAGCATCCAGCACAACACACTAATATATGAATAACTACTGACAACAATAATTACTAGCTACCAACCGTCTGCCAAGGATGCAACGGTCATATATTTATATATATATCATCGCTCGGTTAGCGTAGATTATTTCCATATTGTTTTTAAATAAAATTAATTTCAGAAATGGAAACTATATTCATATATAAACAGCGTGCATCACTGAAGAGGATTGAATGTTGAAATCGCCTGAGCAGAGTAAAATAATAGACTAATAAGAAAGGAATAGGCAACCAAATGCCAGTTAACGCTTGGATAGTCGCTGCGTGAAGATGAAGTAAGGGGACGATCGGAGCATCAAGGATATATACGGAGTGCAGTAATGATGATCCTAACATGATACACCATAACATTTAAGTAATTTTAACGAATATAATATGTACATTTTTTTTATTTAATTAATTTATTACTTATTTTTTTTTTTAATTAGTGTAATAATTATATCGAGATATCCAATATTGAGTTCGTCGGTGGCAAGCTCAGATTTCTAACACGCCAATAATTGAAAGTGTAACACAATCACAAAGTTTTATTTCTGTAACACACAGAAAAGTACAAATTGTCAACTCCAATGTTAAGTCAGTCCTATTATATGGCTATGAAAGATGGAGAACAACAAAAATGACAATCACGATCATACAGGTCTTCATTAATGGATGATTGCGTAGAATAAAAGAATGGAAATGGCAGGACAAAATCACTAACATAGAATTATGGGAAAAGTATCAAACACTAGTGGATAAATAGATATAATGAAGACGATGGCGCTGGATAGGACACACATTACGGCAGCCAACTGCTGCCACGACATGACCTTTTTTGGAATCCGCAGGGGAAGAAACAACGAGGAGGACCAAAATAGCTCTAGACAAGACAGGTGGAAGCAGATGAAGATGATGGGAAAGACATGGAATGATCTTAAAAGAATGGCAAGAAATAGAACGGTTTAGAAAGTGTTTGTTGAAGACCATTGCTCCACAGTGAGTTGAAAGGTAGAAAAACAACTGAAAGAGTGCAACCAAGTATTGGTACAACAACAAATAACAGAATAACATGATATCGATGTTGTAATACCGCAATGAAGGCAAGTATAAAAAAAAGTTAACGAAAATTGTAAAATGGTCAAGATTTAAAATATAACACAGAAGTACAATTTTACGAGAAAATTCCAGAACTATGACAGCATTTCATTGCATTAAAAACTGAAACTGTCTTACAAGGAAAATGTATCAAAGCTCAAAATAAAAAGATCGATAACGGCATGATCTCTGCACAAAAATTAAAGTCCAAAACCATAAATTTGATCGAAGACTCGAAATGGCAACATAAACTTATGTCAAGGCACAGCAATGAAAGCCTGAACTACGAAACATCGCTACGATGAAAGAATGAAACTAAATACAATTACTTCAACGTAAGTGCATGATAAAAAGTCTAGCATGAAAACTGAAGTGCAAGCACCAACAACCTAATTATAAGCGCAGACAGAAATCCTTCCACGAAAACTTACTTATAAGGAAAGACAAAATAAAAACATCCACAAAAACTTAATTATACGCAAAGACCAAAAAAAAAAAAACTTCACAGAAACTTAATTATAAGCAAAGACAGGAAAAAAACTTAATTATAAGCAAAGACTGGAAAAAGAACTTCATTATAAGCAGACTAAAAAAAACAACTTAATTATAAGCAAAGACCCAAAAAAAAAAAACTTCACAAAAACTTAATTATAAGCAAAGAGTGAAAAAAAAGTCCAACATAATTACTTTAACTTGAACGTAATCACAAACTGAAAACCTCATATGAAAACTAAACTGCGAGTAAAGTAAAAAAAAAATTAAATAAATAAGTAAATAAATACAATGGCAGACAGAAAACCTAGTCGTTCACTTAAATACAAGAAGCACAGATTGAGAAATGCAGCACGATGATTTAAATACACGCACAGATTGAAAACCCACCACTATAACTCTTAAACAATAAAGGAAAACCCACCAGGACAAAAATAAAGTATTGGGTGTCAAAGGAATGAATCCAATAACGTTGTATTGCGTTTAAGAGATTACATGGCAGGTCGCGAAGGTTTGACCCCAATCCTTACAAGCAGATGCTCTCGGATCTCGCCTGATTATCTGGGTAACAGGCCTGGTGTGTAGCTTTCGCAAATAACAAGGGAAAATAATGGGATCTAGCGAGCTCGTTGAACACGTCCAGGTCATCACGGCGTAAGAAAATCGATGATAAGTGTAAGATACAACGTGGATGATGTGGGTCGACCGTTGGGGCAGGGGGTAATGAGGTGGCGGAGAATCAATGGAGAATATAACCACGTTAAAGTTGAAGCCGAAATAGCTGACGTCTGTGTCGTCCTGGCCTGGTGGGTGGCGGTGATTTCGTTTTGAAGATTATCAGGAGATGAGATGTCAAATATTGTGACAAAATTATAGAAAATTGTTTATCAGGAGTAAATATAGGGTAACGTATACATGGGCAGCAAGTTAATGACTTCGTTGACGTGAACTAACGGGTACATTGACAGATTAATGCAAACACTGACAACACAATGAAAGTAATGTATAGCGGGCACTGAGTGTTGAGAGTAAACTAACGTGTGCAAGTGACTGCATACATTGACAACAAGAGATTGCATACATTGACAGTAAGTGGCTGCATACATTGACAGCTAGTGACTGCATTCATTGAAAGCAAGTGACTGCATACATTGACATCTAGTGACTGCATACATTGACAGCTAGTGACTGCATACATTGACAACAAGAGACTGCATACATTGACAGTAAGTGGCTGCATACATTGACAGCTAGTGGCTGAATACATTGACAACAAGAGACTGCATACATTGACAGTAAGTGGCTGCACACATTGACAACAAGCGACTGCATACATTGATAGCAATTAAATGCATACATTGACAGCAAGTGGCTGTATACATTGACAGGACGTGACTGTATACACTGACAACAAGAGACTGCATACATTGACAGTAAGTGGCTGCATACATTGACAGCAAGTGACTGCATACATTGACAGCAAGTGACTGTATACATTGACAGCAAGTAATTGCATACATTGATAGCAATAAAATGCACACATTGACAGCAAGTGGCTGCATACATTGACAACAAGAGATTGCATACATTGACAGCAAGTGACTGCATACATTGACAGCAAGTGACTGCATACATTGACAGCAAGTAATTGCATACATTGATAGCAATTAAATGCATACATTGACAGCAAGTGACTGTATACATTGACAGCAAGGAATTGCATACATTGATAGCAATTAAATGCATACATTGACAGCAAGTGGCTGCATACATTGACAACAAGAGATTGCATACATTGATAGCAATTAAATGCATACATTGACAGCAAGTGACTGTATACATTGACATGACATGACTGTATACATTGACAACAAGAGACTGTATGCATTGACAACAAGCGACTGCATACATTGACAACAAGAGACTGCACATTGACAACAAGAGACTGTATACATTGACAACAAGTGACTGTATACATTGACAACAAGAGACTGTATACATTGACAACAAGTGACTGTATACATTGACAACAAGAGACTGTATACATTGACAACAAGAGACTGTATACATTGACAACAAGAGACTGTACACATTGACAACAAGAGACTGCATACATTGACAACAAGAGACTGCATACATTGACAACAAGAGACTGTATACATTGACAACAAGAGACTGTATACATTGACAACAAGAGACTGTATACATTGACAACAAGAGACTGTATACATTGACAACAAGAGACTGTACACATTGACAACAAGAGACTGTATACATTGACAACAAGAGATTGCATACATTGACAACAAGAGACTGCATACATTGACAACAAGAGACTGTATACATTGACAACAAGAGACTGCATACATTGACAACAAGAGATTGCATACATTGACAACAAGAGACTGCATACATTGACAACTGCATACATGACAACAAGAGACTGTATACATTGACAACAAGAGACTGTATACATTGACAACAAGAGACTGTATACATTGACAACAAGAGACTGCATACATTGACAACAAGAGACTGTATACATTGACAACAAGAGACTGCATACATTGACAACAAGAGACTGTATACATTGACAACAAGAGACTGCATACATTGACAACACGTGACTGTATACATTGACAACAAGAGACTGCATACATTGACAACAAGAGACTGCATACATCGACAACAAGAGACTGTATACATCGACAACAAGAGACTGCATACATCGACAACAAACTACGACATAATAATTTAAGCTCCACCTCCCCTATTAAGACATATGGAGAATGAGATATTAATACCAACATTCTTTTTTTAAGACCGAGGCCAAATATATTATAGTCAATGCCATCATTATATCTGGTGCTCATTTTTCATCAGTGGCTAGGTGAACCCAGGAGCTTTGTATGTCCAAGAAAAGCTTCACAACATCAGGGAATTGAACACAGACCTGGGGAATGGGATAGGAAGGCTGGTTAATCTAAATTAATTGTTAGTCTGTAGTCCGAGCTGGAGTGACGACATTCGGGATTTTCTTCAACCCGCTCCACCGAACTTTCCAGCAACCATCAAAGTCTTCGTCTACTGAATGTTCCTGCCTGATTTGATTGAATGTGTTGTGTTTCCTTGTTGAGGATGTTCTGCCTTGATTTGATTGAATGTGTTGTGTTTCCTTTGAGGATGTTGATTGAATGTGTTGTGTTTCCTTGTTGAGGATGTTTTTCCTGCCTTGCTTGATTGAATGTGTTGTGTTTCCTTGTTGAGGATGTTTTCCTGCCTTGATTTGATTGAATGTGTTGTGTTTCCTTGTTGAGGATGTTTTTCCTGCCTTGCTTTGATTGAATGTGTTGTGTTTCCTTGTTGAGGATGTTTTTCCCTTTACCCCTCGCGGTACCCCTTTCCACAGTTCCTTTGAGGTGTATTTCTCCCGCTTGATTGCCACGTTTCTCCGGGAGTTGGTCTGTACCAGCCATCGCGATGCCAATTTTGTTCATTTTGAACGCTCCCCTGCATAATGGCAGTCACATTTGTCTTGTCAGCCATTTTGTTGCCACGAATTTCTGCATGGCGGGATAATGATCCACGTTAAGCTATTGACGCGAGGACACGTCAAGTAGGTGCACCTAGCCGCTGCGAAGAACATTCCTTTCAATCCGGCGGAATCATACTCTCCGAGCCGACAATATGACCGCATGTGTCGTCGGCCTCATAACCAGCCATGACATAGCTTCCGGCGCAGCTTCTATGGCCGTGCGTATCCTGGAGGTATTAGCCCTGTCGGCGTCTGCACCTTTCTCTGACATCTTTCTTTTGGAATACACAGCAAGACGCCAAACCAGTTTAGAGGTAAGACATACAATAAACATAAAATGGTATTGAGCAGCTAGACTAACAGAAATACAAGACAAACAACTATAAAGTTTCGACATAAGCCTTCGTCAGGTATATCAACCAAATTATACTATTGATCGGCCCGTATAGTATTTAATATTTTGCATATCTCATATTTGTGCTTACCTCCTACAGGTCAGGCAGTTTGCCTGTGGACGGGAAGATTCTGGATTATAATTCTTCCGAATTGCGGTGGCAATTTTTGTTTCGAAACCGTTTTTTTTTTCATGGCTTTACTTTTCTCCAGTCTCTAGGTAGTGAGATTCGATATCTTGTCCCTTGAAATGACTGTCAACAACAAGAGGTCACCTGTGTTAAGGTACGTACATTCAAGAACAATTGGCAGCTAAAGTCGACAAAAAATCACCTAAAATGGAAACTGCACTTGCAAAGTTGTTAAGCAAATCTACTCATGCCGAAGTCTGATATGTCGGGCCGAAAGGCACATATATCGCGGCTTGTCGAAATCTAGGGACACCAATGCATCTACGCCAAATTAACGAGTAAAGTTTGAAGATTAGAACACCGAATAGTCACATCTGCAGCAAATGCTCAAGCCATTACGGCTACCGACAACAGCAGGCCATCGCATGCACTGACATTGATTATATCAACAACAAATCAGCGTAGATAGTAACAGCGAATTAATGTTCAAATGTATATTACTTCGGTAACAAGGGGGTGCTGGCTGGTTAGTATAGAGATTGGACGTTGACTCTGACAGAAAAGACCCTGGATCAAGGCCAACCGCAGGCGATGATGAGATTCAAAAATAGGAAAAATGCGTACGTGATTTCTTTGACTTCACCCTCCCATGATTTCTGGGGTAGTGCGATCCGGTATCTAGCCCTCTCTGGTTAGTGAGATCCGATATCTAGCCCTCTCTGGGTAGTGAGATCCGATATCTAGCCCTCTCTGGGTAGTGAGATCCGGTATCTAGCCCTCTCAGGGTAGTGAGATCCGATATCTAGCCCTCTCTGGGTAGTGAGATCCGATATCTAGCCCTCTCTGGTTAGTGAGATCCGGTATCTAGCCCTCTCAGGGTAGTGAGATCCGATATCTAGCCCTCTCTGGGTAGTGAGATCCGATATCTAGCCCTCTCTGGGTAGTGAGATCCGATATCTAGCCCTCTCTGGGTAGTGAGATCCGATATCTAGCCCTCTCTGGGTAGTGAGATCCGATATCTAGCCCTCTCTGGGTAGTGAGATCCGATATCTAGCCCTCTCTGGGTAGTGAGATCCGATATCTAGCCCTCTCTGGGTAGTGAGATCCGATATCTAGCCCTCTCTGGGTAGTGAGATCCGATATCTAGCCCTCTCTGGGTAGTGAGATCCGATATCTAGCCCTCTCTGGGTAGTGAGATCCGATATCTAGCCCTCTCGGATAACGGCAAAAGACAATCGCTCCCGTGTGCACGTGCAGTTAACATCGAAATAAGTAGGTCATAAATATGGCCACCGCCCAGGCAAAATTGTCAGCGAAAATCTACCCACACAGTGGATCCCTAGCCGTGCTACGGAGTTCGTTAACGTTGATCAAGTTTCTCCTGGAGGAGGGTATTTGAGCACCTGCGGCTTCATCCTGTCTGCAGTGATGATGATCTGAACACAAACACACACACACACACACACACAAGAGCGCAATAACGACACAAACTAAAGCACACATTAGTCATACAATAACGGGCAACTTAACACCAGACAAACATACATAACAACACCAGACTAACATACATAAAACACCAGACTAGCATACATAACAACACCAGACAAACATACATAACAACACCAGACAAACATACATAACAACACCAGACTAACATACATAACAACACCAGACTAACATACATAACAACACCAGACAAACATACATAACAACACCAGACTATCATACATGACAACACCATTTATAACAACACAAGACTAACATACATAACAACACCAGACTAACATATATAACAACATCATTTATAACAACACCAGACTAACATACATAACAACACCAGACTAACATATATAACACCATTTATAACAACACCAGACTAACATACATAACAACACCAGACTAACATACATAACAACACCATTTATAACAACACCAGACTAACATACATAACAACACCAGACTAACATATATAACAACACCATTTATAACAACACCAGACTAACATACATAACAACACCAGACTAACATACATAACAACACCATTTATAACAACACCAGACTAACATACATAACAACACCAGACTAACATATATAACAACACCAGACTAACATACATAACAACACCAGACTAACATATATAACAACACCAGACTAACATACATAACAACACCAGACTAACATACATAACAACACCATTTATAACAACACCAGACTAACATACATAACACCAGACTAACATATATAACAACACCAGAGTAACATATATAACAACACCAGAGTAACATATATAACAACACCAGAGTAACATATATAACAACACCAGACTAATATGCATAACAACACCAGACTAACATACATAATAACACCAGAATAGCATTTATAACAACACCAGACTAACATACATAACAACACCAGACTAACATATACAACAACACCACGCTAACATATATAACAATACCAAACTAGCTCAGATACCGACATCAAACTAACGTATACATCGATAACAAACTACAGAATATTCATGAAGGCCATGCATACATTGACATCAAACAAACCCATATGTTGACAGTGAACTAGCGCCACTATTGATCACATACTATCGTTTGTACTGACTACAAAACGAATCTTACTGTGGGAGCTGTCTGACGCATGAAAGCGACATAAACTAGTTCTGAAAAGCTATTTATTTATTATCGTACAGACCATAAAGTTATTAATGAAACCAAAAACAGTAGACACTTAAACAAGTACAGATCGAGTAATACATCAAGTTCACTACATTAGCGTGTTCAAGGGGGGAGCTAAATAAAAACAAGTAAATAAACTAACACACACATACACAACATATACATACTCTGGTTATAACACTAAATAACAAACACGTACACCACTAAATCGCAAGCAAGGCACTAAACTTATCAACACATACACCCAGATTTATGAAACGGTGACATGCGCACGATCGTTTATATAACTACCACACCTATTTTACTAATAAAACCACATACACACATTAAAAGATCTACTACTACTACTACTACTAAACACACACATACACGGCTACACACATACAAACACGCGTGCTTTAAAACCGCTAAAATATGCGTGCTGGCTGTAATTTGACGCATGCTTAATTCACACACAACATAATTGTTTGAAGGGCTGTACTAATATAAACATCTCTCACACTCTCTTTCTCTCTCTCTCACACACCCGCCCACACACACCCACACACATACTCCACACACCTACACACACACACACTTAAGATACCCACATTATCAAAAGCATCAAGAACAAAAACACAGTTTCTCAAAAGCATGAAAATCTGTGACGCGTTAAGTATACAAACGATCTATAGAACATTTCAAATAATGGCATTCTCAAAAGAACAACATACACGTCAGTTTATAAACAGCTTTGTATGTGCAAACATATGCAAAGACGTATTCCGATTGATAAAAGTATATCAGATTAATTTATATATAACATCATGTTAATTCATGCAAGAGTAAAAAAAAGTAAGTAAAGTGCCCCGTCATAGGGAATATGGTGTTAGTGACCATAAATTTTACAGACCTTCGGCACATGATTTCTGGGGTAATGTGGTCGGCATTACGCCCGTGCCGCTTTACTTTCCCAGAAAAAAATCCGGTACCCATTAAAGGCTGGGTGAACCCGAAATTCGTCGGTTGGGATCGAACCCTACCTCCTGTCCTTTGTAGTCCAGTTCACTAACCACTGAACTATCGCGGCTCCCAATTTACACTAGTATATAAGGTTAATTCATGTATACACATCGCGTTATTTTAAACATACACATCACGTTAATTCATACAAGCACTTCTGACAGATTCATACAACACATCACATTAATTCATACAAGCACTTCTAACAGATTCATACAACACATCACATTAATTCATGCAAGCACTTCTAAGAAATTCATACAACACATCACATTATTCATACAAGCACTTCTAACAAATTCATACAACACATCACGTTAATTCATACAAGCACTTCTAACAAATTCATACAACGCATCACGTTAATTCATGCAAGCACTTCTATCAAATTCATACAATGCGTCAAATTAATTCATACAACACGTCGCATTAATTAATATAATCACATCACATCAATTCATACATATACATGGGAACATTGGTGCCATAGTTGGAAAAACCACCCGACTGGGCTACCGACATTAGGACAACCTGTGTTCGATTCCCGCTGGGAGCAAGTGTCGATTGTACTCGTGGTGGGAAAATAAATTACCCTGCGGTCGATCCAGTCGCCGGCAGAAATGGGTACCAGGGTATTACTTTGGGAAGGTGAGGAATGCCGCCTCGCATCGTGAGTTTCGATGCTTGAGACAACACTATCCATAAGTCTCCGAACACTTCTGGATACGCGGCCACATATGGGTGAAAACTCGCGTGCTAAGACGCCGATTCCAGTCTTGTACTTTAAGGGTTACTTTACCTTTTACAAACACATCACACCAACTCATGCAAGCACTTCTAACAAATTCATACAACACATCACACCAAATTCATGCAAAAACCACACACACACGCACGCACGCGCGCAAACACACACACACACACACACTAACGTGTTCACAAACACAGTAGTAATTCCCCCTTAATGAATGTCTTCACTCACATTCTACCGGAGCTAAGCCGAATCATCTAGAGGCAGCGGGCCAGTTCTCTTCCTCGCTGTTATTACTTTCCCCTACACAGAGAGCCAAGAGTCCACTCGTCAGCCGGGTCGACTGGAGAGCACCATGTTACGTACGAACATTCGATCCCTATATCTCTAAGCCAGCGCCCCCCGACTCCTCCCCCCCCCCTCCCAAATACCCACAAACTAAATCCAACAAACATATCACTTCACGAAACCGCCACATTAATCAAAAATAGACAAAATAGTTCGTTCACAAATTCGTGCCCACAGAGTTTATTAATTATCTCGGAAACTGTTTGATGAATTTCGTAAAATCTTATTTTTTTCACCGACCTTCAGTCTGATTTTTTGCCACACTGTCATGCATTTAGGAAAGATATTTTGCTAATTTGAGGTATATAAAAATATGATTTTCTTGCTTGTCCTAAATTTTAGGATTTTACAATACCCACATTTGTTGTAATCAACTCACCAATTAAAAAGGCAAATTTCACGTGCACACCACACAATCTTAGCACCGTTTCACACTCTTAACTTGCAAGACGTACGCCACTCTGAGGTTTTTGTTTTGTCATTTCATTTCCGGTTTCTTGTTAGATTAGTCCAGAGGCGTATTTTGACAAAATATTTACTATTCAGGTATATCCCTTTATATGTGATAATTTGTAAGCTGTTGTGAAGTGACTACTTGATTTTTAAAATCATGAAGAGTTTAAAGTGTAAATTCATCACTATGCAAAAAGTAACTATGTGCTATTGTAAGGCACTTTTGCAAGGAATCTAAAAGGGGTCGGTTATATTACAATATTTAAAAAAACAGAAAACAGAACACGGACAGCTCTAAATATAGATAGAACTTTTACTCTGCAGAGGCAATGATCAAGCCAGGAAGAAAAATGAAAGGTGATGATTTTGACAAAGATGTTATTAGACGTGAAATTTTGAAAATGTTTGGATCGAATCGATGACACGCCTGCTATTTGGCGAATGTGTGTTTGATACTTTGGTCAAAGTTTTACCTATCTCTATGACGAATATATAAAATCAAAAGACACATTTTGCCCACTTCAATGTGATACGGACACGCCTTTGGCTTGCATTGTTAGAAAATTAACATTATTTACAGTAAAATCTAATGTTTAGAGCACGCGGTTTGATATTTTCCTAAACTTATATAACAAAAAACGATTTGTGCAAAATTCAGACTACCTTTGTACTTAAATGTTATAAAATCTGAAGGTCGGTGAAAAAATAAGATTTCATGAAAAAGAATTACAGAAATTCATCAAACAGTTTCCGAGATAATTGATCAAATCTCTTGTCACGAATTTCTGAACGAACTATACTACTATATATATATATATATATATATATATATATATATATATATATATATATATATATATATATATATATATATATATATACATATATCGATTGAAATTAACATAATGCACTTCATCTTACAAAATCACAGGCCACATGATTGCACAGAAATACATCACATAAACCACATATTGAAGCACTACCCAGAAAAAAATTCATACACAAACATCATATATACCAAATGACAGAAGTACTACATATTTCAATTCGTACATACACAGCATATACATAGCAATTACAGTACAAGTTACAGAAGTACTACCCACATAAGTTCATACAAACACAGCTTTTATACCAGCTACAGAAGTACCACATGCACAGCCAATTTCATAAAAGTGTCATATATAAGTTATTTCACAAAACTGGCATATAGACATTGTTTCGCGAAAGTATCATATATGCATTATTCCACGAAAGTATCATATAGACGTTATTTCACGAAAGTACCGCACATAAAAAAGATAATATAAAAGAAAGAGGAAAAGATATGCGCAGAAACGACAAATATGCTGCTGTTCCCATCTAGGAAGAACGCTGTGTGAATCCTTACCATACAAAGTATATACTAAAAAAGGAAAGGGAGAAGAGCAAGAGACATACGCAGAATAAGATGGACAAACAACATTTTAAAAAAGACACAACAACATCTATTGGCAGTGATTGAAGACGCCGAAAGAGAACTTGATATCTCCCTCGACAAATTATTTATTTTTTTTAATTTTAAATACATATTTGAATATGTGTTGTATTTTTGTTCCCATTGAAAGCCTATTGTGCCGAAACGTCGTTCTAGTTTGTGTTGGTCACTTGTTACGTGAAGCTTTAGCTATTATTGTATATATATTCATTTGTCCTCACTGTTTGCTTAACTGTAGCTTCACATGTTGATGCATTTATTATATTCATTTCTTTGCCTTCACACTATCTACCTCGACACCCGAATGGTTACAAGAGGAAGTGAAGAGAGAAAGAGACAAAACACACACCCCATACACCACACACACCACATACACCCCATTCACCACACACACCACATATACATCACTACCTCACAAAAGTACGAGACAGACACATACATACACAGACATCAGTCACGACACACTAAATTATTGAGTTATTAGCGGGTCATTATCATCATCGCATTCCGAACAAAATAAAAAAAAATAGGCATTTAAAAACCACACATATACCAAACCAGTTCACAAAGTCATCGCGTCATTAAAAATATTTTAAAAAGCAACAAAGTAACATGTAAAAATATCTCAGCTCTCAAAATCACACACGACATCTACAAAACAAACAAAAGCAATGCCACTCGCAAACACACAACGGGATGGGTGTTGGTGGCTAAGACTCAAGCAGAAATAAATATAACTAACCAAACAGCACACACACACACACACACACACACGCACGCACGCACGCACGCACGCACGCACGCACGCACGCACGCACGCACGCACGCACGCACGCACGCACGCACACGCACGCACGCACGCACGCACACACACACACACACACACACACACACACACACACACACACATCGGCTCGGGAATAAAGCTGTTTATAAAAGTACGTGACAGCATTCATGGAAAGCTCTTGTGAATGTTGTCATCCGGTATGTAAAACACACTAGCTCTAGAAACAAACAAAAAACGTAATTGAATACAACAAAATCGTAAACTAAATGCAACAACACACGATAATCCCAGATTCAACAAGCAGCAACAGCGGATCTGCGTAATAAAGGATAATCGAAGTTGCCGATTATTTATTACTTGCCAAGTGAGGTATCGCTGACACTATTATCTCCTCATCGGGAACTTTGACAATTCAATAGTTCCCACATAAAAGGAACACACTGGGAAAACCGGTGCCCCAAGAAGCCAGGCCTGAGATTGCAGACGACAGTCGAGGAACCAGTCATTATAAAACCAGTGCAGACCAACGATCTCAAGACAACAACCGCAGAAGCATCATTCAACACATTTCCACAACCTACTAAGAAGAAACGCAGCTCCAAACAAAAGAAAATAGAACAAAAACGAACGAACACACGCAGCAACAGATGTCCAGAACAAAAGCCCAGGCGCCCACATCAACAGATTCAGAAGATGAACCTAGAAGCAAAAAATCCACAGAAAAGAAGAATGACAACACAAAACACACACACGAACATTCACAGAACGAACAATGGACAAACACAACCTACCATACGGGGCGGGACGGCTTAGATTTCGATGACGAACACAACCAGCCAGCCTACTTCAGCGACTCCTAGTACGAGTACCACCTAGAGTATCTATGATACCTTCATGCCCTTCTCAGGCCAAAACAAAGACGGATATTCTTCTAAAATGGTTATATTTAAACAATAACAATTTGGAATAATAAAAAAAAAAGAAGATGGGACATTCGTGGGTACGATCTATTTTTCTGTGTCAAAAGTTGGTGTCTAAAAGTTGGTGTCTAAAAGTTGGTGTCTAAAAGTTGGTGTCTAAAAGTTGGTGTCTAAAAGTTGGTGTCTAAAAGTTGGTGTCTCTTTCTGCGATCAAGGCTCAGTCAGATTAGGATTCCAGACTCTCTCATGAAGTCAGCTGTCTGTTTAAGCGAATCGATTGCCCCATATAGTTTTTCTTCCAGGGAGGTGGGCGTGGACCACATTGCTCTTCTCAGGTCTGTGTACTTGGAGCAATCCTGTAGAACATGTTTTGTAGTCATATTGTCCAGTGTACAGTGGCATAGGCTGGTTGTACCTATTTTGAATTTGGTGAACATGTGATTTCTCATTCTTTTGTGGCCAGTGCGTAGGCGAAGTATGATGACTTGATCCCTCCTTGATAGTTGGTGGTATCCGTCACTCTCGTTATGCTTTGGGTGTTCTCGTTTCCATTTTTCATGGAACTGACCCTTGAGGATGGATTTGGCTCCATCATAACTGAGCGGATGGTTCTCTTGTGGTAATCTCCCTCCCTCTTTAGCTAATTTGTCTGCGCGTTCGTTCCCGTGTATATTGCAGTGTGATGGTATCCACTGATTGACTACTCTCTGGAAGTTATTGCACAGTTGGTCCAGGGTTGTTCTCAAGTCATCTAGTTCATTGTTCTTGGGGCGTTTTAGAGCTGATAGTACTTACAGTGCATCAGTCAGAATCACCAATATATTGTGCATGCTATTTTTGTGTTGAGTAGCCAGTGTTGCAGCATCTCTGATGGCCTCAGTTTCTGCTTCAAAGTTGTTTGAGAATTTTCCAGTAGCTATTGACTTGGTGATCTCGTCCTGATTATTCAGCGTCAAGAACACACCTCCCCCTCCATTTCTGGTGGCATTTGTAGCAGAGCCATCTGTGTGTATGTGCGACCAAGAGTCCTGTGGGTAGGTATTGTGCATGTGTTTTTCTGCTACGTGTTTTCTTTCTGTGTCTGATTGGGTGCCTTTTTTCATGATTCCCGTTATATTTTCTTTAAGTTCTAGTATTTTATGCTTCCCATGAGGAGACATATCAGATGGACCCAAGGGTTTCGATATTGTTTGGGAAAGTGCTGGGTCTCCAGTAGTTAGTTCATTGGCAATTGCAGCGAACTTGTTCCTCTTAAGTCGTACAATTCCGGGACCAGTTCTTCTTTGGTGCATGGGGTGGCTAAGGAGCCTTCTATATTTCTCCGCTTGTTGCAATACTTTAGTGACCCGTCTGTCATCTAAGGGTTGTAAACTTGTTACTGTTTCTAGAGTCTTGATAGGTGTAGATTTCATAGCACCAGTTGGTGTCTAAAAGTAGGTGTCTAAAAGTTGGTGTCTAAAAGTTGGTGTCTTAAAGTTGGTGTCTTAAAGTTGGTGTCTAAAATGAAAAATGAAACAATCTGCGATATTCGGATGATACAATATTACAGCAGAGACGGAGTATAAACTACAAAAAATAATAGACATAAAAGTGGGGGAAAAAAGCAGCTGGAAGGTCTCAGCTTGAACAGTAAGAAAAACGAAGTGATCTTATAATGATGAAACAGGCGTTACCATTATGCAAGATAAAAAATAAGCGGGCCAAGTCTGAAACAAGTGTATAGTGTCAAATATATAAGCACAATAATAACATCAGATCGAAGATGCACCACAAAAATAAAAAGCAGAATAGCTCAGGCTAAACCAGCATTTCCAAAAATGATAAACATCTGGTGCAACATGTCAATATAATATATAATGTGAAAAAGAATGTTCCTTTGTGCAACATAAAGCCAATTCTGACCTATGGAAGCCTATCATGGACAGTAGACAAACAAATGAAAAGACGGTTAGAGGCCACAGAAATGGAATTTCTCAAGCGAATGTAGACAGTTCCCTGAACGAGGAAATTCTTAAAAAGGTGAACACAAAGAGAAAACTCCTAAAATACATTTAGAAATAAACAATCACAATTTTGCAGGCACGTCACGAAAATTATAACTGGCAAAATGCAGGGAAAGAGATATCGAGGACGACAATGAAAGATGTTACTTCATAGTTTGACGTCCTGGCGCGGTAAACAATCAACAACGGAATTGAAACGATGCAGTAAAAAAGTAAAAAAGTAAAGTAACCCCGTCACGCCAAGTGGGCGTATAGGGAATATGGTGTTAGTGACCATAAATTTTACAGATCTTCAGCACATGATTTTTGGGGTAATGTGGTCGGTATTACGCCCGTGGCGCTATACTTTCCCAGAAAAAAACTCCGGTACCCATTAAAGGCTGGGTGAACCGGAGCCGTCGGTTGGGATCGAACCCTACCTCTTGTCCTTTGTAGTCCAGTTCACTAACCACTGAGCTATCGCGAATACGATGCAGTGCGGACAGAAAATTGTGGATGGAAAAACATGATCGCTTACGTCAGCCAGTATGAAACATGATGATGATGTTAAAGAATAAAACTATCTTTTTTGACATTTGTTATATTCTGTAGGCTATGAGTAGGATATCACCCGCATGCCCTAGTGCTGTCTACACGTGGTGCACAGGACACATGATTACTTGACCCTCGATGAAACAAACTTGTTCATCCCGCCGTGGATCGAACATACACCCTACTTGTTTGGGGGAATTCCTGCAACCACTTGGGTACGTTGATGTAGCAACAGGGTCTATACCAACACAAAGAGGCTGCATGTAGTTATTATGGATTTTAATTCGTTTGATGTGATACCGGGGTGTCCCATAACCATAACCATGCATGTAGTTATTATGGATTTTAATTCGTTTGATGTGATACCGGGGTGTCCCATAACCATAACCATGCATGTAGTTATTATGGATTTTAATTCGTTTGATGTGATACCGGGGTGTCCCATAACCATAACCATGCATGTAGTTATTATGGATTTTAATTCGTTTGATGTGATACCGGGGTGTCCCATAACCATAACCATGCATGTAGTTATTATGGATTTTAATTCGTTTGATGTGATACCGGGGCGTCCCATAACCATAACCATAACCATGCATGTAGTTATTATGGATTTTAATTCGTTTGATGTGATACCGGGGTGTCCCATAACCATAACCATAACCATGCATGTAGGTATTATGGATTTTAATTCGTTTGATGTGATACCGGGGCGTCCCATAACCATAACCATAACCATGCATGTAGTTATTATGGATTTTAATTCGTTTGATGTGATACCGGGGTGTCCCATAACCATAACCATGCATGTAGTTATTATGGATTTTAATTCGTTTGATGTGATACCGGGGTGTCCCATTATCATAACCATGCATGTAGTTATTATGGATTTTAATTCGTTTGATGTGATACCGGGGTGTCCCATAACCATAACCATGCATGTAGTTATTATGGATTTTAATTCGTTTGATGTGATACCGGGGCGTCCCATAACCATAACCATGCATGTAGTTATTATGGATTTTAATTCGTTTGATGTGATACCGGGGCGTCCCATAACCATAACCATGCATGTAGTTATTATGGATTTTAATTCGTTTGATGTGATACCGGGGCGTCCCATAACCATAACCATGCATGTAGTTATTATGGATTTTAATTCGTTTGATGTGATACCGGGGTGTCCCATAACCATAACCATAGCCATAACCATGCATGTAGTTATAATGGATTTTAATTCGTTTGCTGTGATACCGGGGTGTCCCATAACCATAACCATGCATGTGGTTATTATGGATTTTAATTCGTTTGATGTGATACCGGGGCGTCCCATAACCATAACCATGCATGTAGTTATTATGGATTTTAGTTCGTTTGATGTGATACCGGGGCGTCCCATAACCATAACCATGCATGTAGTTATTATGGATTTTAATTCGTTTGATGTGATACCGGGGTGTCCCATAACCATAACCATAGCCATAACCATGCATGTAGTTATAATGGATTTTAATTCGTTTGCTGTGATACCGGGGTGTCCCATAACCATAACCATGCATGTAGTTATTATGGATTTTAATTCGTTTGCTGTGATACCGGGGTGTCCCATAACCATAACCATGCATGTAGTTATTATGGATTTTAATTCGTTTGATGTGATACCGGGGTGTCCCATAACCATAACCATGCATGTAGTTGTGATACACCAATGGGTTTGTTCATGGAGGGAAGCAACTCCAAACAACTTTCTTGTTGACTATTTCCTATATTATTTTTTATACATTGGGTGGAAAGGGCGTCGGCTCGCAAATCCCTGGATACGTAACAACATCACCACAAGTTACATAGCTACTGAAGGAGAACACAAAAGATGAGCAAAAAGAGAACGGAGGTCACAAATCGAAGATGATTAAATATATTAATAGGAAGGTGGCGGAGTGTAACGTGCACTTCTACAAGCTATGGTGACAGCTTTACAAAAAAAACGAACACAACAAAATATAATGACGTGTCGGCCTACACGCGGCCTTCTTTAGAAAACGAACACGTTTTTGTTGTTCTCGTGCTTTGAAGCAGGCCGCATATAGGCCGAAACGTTCGTATTTTGTTGTGTTCCTTTTCTTGTCAAGCTGTCATCCTACCTTGTATGAGTCTACGTTACACCACTTGCTCCTTACTGTCAGCTTTACAGCAGCACTGTAATTATTTGCTTCTTCCCTATGTTAATAGGCGCCCATCCTGCGGGGAGGAAAACAACAATTAAAACAAGATGTTTAACATGGAAAGTGTGAGCCAATCAAAACAACATACACCAGTTTTGATCACGTGACTGACTCATGTCACGATGACATTTCTATTAACAACCATGCCAACAAGACAGTGGATCTAATTTTTCTTCTTTTTTCTTCTTCTTCTTCTACTACCTTTCAGCTCCCTGTTGAGCATAGGTCTTCAACAAACACTTTCCAAGTCGTTCTGTTTCTTGCCATTCTTTTAAGATCATTCCATGTCTTCCACATCATCTTCACCTCTGCTTCCATCTGTCTTCTCCAACAATATTGTCATCTTCTTCTTTGTCTTTTTCCTTGGAGATTCCAAAACGGGCCTGTCGTGTAATACTCTCAGTTGGCTTACGCAGTGTGTGTCCTATCCAGCGCCATCGTCTTCGCTGTATCTCATTATCCACTGGTATTTGACTGGTACATTTCCATAATTCTATAATAGTGATTTTGTCCTGCCATTTCCATGCTTTTATTCTGCACAAGTATCCATTAATCAAGGTCTGTATCTTCACGATTATCATTTCTGTTGTTCTCCGTGTTTCACGGCCATATAATAGGACTGACTTAACATTGGAGTTGAAAATTCTTATTTTTGTATTTAAACTAATTTTGTTTTTATTTCCATCTGTTTCCCAGTGCAACGAATGCTCCCCTTGCTTTTGACATCCATATTTTGGTATCATTCTCTGTTTCTCCCGCTTTGTCTATATTACTGCTCAGATATATCTAAGAGTGAACGTCTAGTAGATGTATTTCTCCTATTGTTATTTGGTTATTACCAACTACATTAATTCTCATAATTTTTGTCTTATCTATATTTATTTTAAGTCCCAACTGTTGTGATCTCTCATCAAGTATGCTCATTTTATCTTGTATCTGTTGATGATTATGTGATAGGAGAGCTATGTCATCAGCTAAGCGTAAGTCATTAAGTTACTTGGTCAGTGACCAGTGGATTCTATTTCTGTTTTTGGATCTAATTCGCATGATTAAAATAAAAACAAATTAATAAATAAAAACTTGAACTCAGAAGTAGAAGATGATCCCAAAATATTCGCGTTTTCTTGGTTTGCTATGGTTCACTAACCAATTTTTTGTGTATTTGTAGCTTCTTTATGAAATTATGTTGTTTGACTTACATATTTAAAAAATGTTGAGCTAGGATACCCGCGGTAGCACGTTAGAGTCAGGGGCCGAATTATATCATCGGAGTTTTCCTTAGATAGTTCCTGTTAGACCCAACGAATTAATGAACGATATAGTTCCCAACATCAACGAGCTACTCTTCGCAGATTACCAATGCCTTATACATGAGGATGAAAACCTGCTACAACAGCATATAACATATCTAGATAAAAGTTCAAACTACAGTATGAAAATTAACACAGCAAAAACAGAGGCTATGAGAATAAGCAAATTAAGACACCCACTAAACATTAAGATGAAATATAAAGCAATAAAACAAGTAGATAAATTCAAAAAGTTGGGCACAATGTTTACAGAAGACGGAAAACTAGACAGAGGAATTGACATGAGAACACAAAAAGCAAATGATGTCACATAACAGCATTCTCCACTGTTAAGACATTTCTATAGCAGCTAAGCAACAAATTATAAATAGCATTTTCATACCAACTTTGTGCTATGAAAGTCAAACATGGGCCCTTTCTAAATCCCATTTAAGAAAGATCAATACATGTGAGAGGCGATACTTGAGAAAAGTAACAAACAACACAAGAAGAGATAGAATGCCAAATGAAACCATAAGAAAAATGGTAGGAATAAAACCCTGCCAAGAATATATAGAGCAACAACAACTTAAATGGTCGGGCCACCTGGTCAGAATGAATCCTCACCAATCACAATCAAGGGCGCTCTCGAGAATGCATGGAAAAAGACAAAGTAGAAGACCTAGAAGATGAATAGATGCAGTGACAGAGACACGTAACAACAAAGGAAAATCACTAATTCAGGCAGTTCGAGCAGCTCAAGAATGACAAATGATATAAACCACGACACCTTTCGGTATCATTGAGGAAGAGAAAACAACTTTAATGTCTTACAACGAGCCAAACTCACATCCATCATGGCAACACTTAGCAGTCGTAGACTACGGTGGCTGGGTCACGTAAGAAGAATGGCGAACAATCGTACTCCCAAACAAAGAGTGTATGGCGAACATTTTTTTCTTTCAGAAATGTTCTCAGATTGTGAACATCAATATTGTTACGTTATAGAATATCTAAAGAAACAACAGATAAAATGGTTTGGCCACGTGACAAGGCAGAAAGAACAAAACACAACACAACGAGCCTTCAACGAACGTAGTGAGAACATCAGACCCAAGGGTGGACCACGTAAAAGATGGGTCGATGGAATATCTATCTTTCGTTTGCTGGGTCGATGGAATATTAGAAGCACTAGGAAACATAACAGCAGCAGAGGCGAACAGAAGAGCAAAAGACCGCAAATTATATCTCCCCTCGACGCTGAAAGGCAGATGAGGAAGGAAAGAATAAGAGGAAGAATATCGTTACGGCACACACGCGCACAAACACGCGCACACACACACATACCGCTTTTACACTGGGAAGGTGAACACTAAGGCCCACACACACATACACCAAATTATAGAAACATAAGTCGTGCCCAACTTTAAAAATCAATATCTTTTAAACCGCTTTTTGTAATTTTTTTTCAAAATTTGCATGTATAGTTATAATGATTAGAACCCAACAGGGAATTAATTTCATTAAAAACAAACATTTGGTTATTATTATTGCTTATTTGATTTATATAAATTTATAACGACCCATTGATGTAGTCAAAACTTAGTGTTTACAGTATTTAAGTTAAAAATAGCGATTACAAATCCATACACGCTCAAATTTACGATTTTTCACGCTTTCCGCGTGAGTTTTCTGACACAATTAGACACTTGTAGTAAACACGAGACATTGTGTGTTCCATTTCCGTTAATTCAGCGGCGTAACGTGGAACAATAACATTTATCATGAGTCTTAAAATGAAATTCTGCAGTTTACAAAACATCGCAATAAAAATGTATGACTATTTTTGCAGAGGCTAAACGAGGAAGATTATTTCATTCTTTAGAAAACTCTGAGAATAGGACAAGACACATTTTGGATTTATCTAAACGGTCATTTAATCGCTGGATTCAAGCACGTGACCGTCAATGTTCCAAATATACAAAATCACAAGGAAGAGCAAAAATGTTGGATAATTTAGACAGTGAACTTATTAGAAGTGAAATTCGCAAAATGTTGGGTATGAATGAAACTGTTACAATAAGAAAATTAAAAGTATCGCTGAAAAAGAACAACAGTATTGAAATATCAAAGTCTACATTATGGAGGAATGTGAGAGCTGCAGGCTTTACATTCAGAAAGTATTCCAATGGACGAAACATCATCTGTGAGAAGCCACATATAGTAGTCATGAGAAGCAAGTACTTACGTGAAGTAAAAGAGGTGCGCAAGCAAGGTTATAATATTGTGTACTTGGATGAAACATGGATCAATGCTCACCACACTAACCAAAGGGAATGGCAGTCATCAGATGGAAAGATTAAGAGATTAATACCTAGCAGCAAAGGGCAGCGCTTGATAATTGCTCATGCTGGTAGTCGACAACATGGACTAATACAGAATGCAGAGCTCATTTTTCTTTCAAAATCCATAGACAATCGGGATTATCACTCTGAGATGAATGGTCACATATTTAGACATTGGATTGAAAATTCTGTTCTCCCAGCACTAGATCGACCATCTTGCCTAATAATGGACAATGCAGCGTACCACAACATTGTTGCACTTGAAGATAAAGTCCCGACGTCATCCAGTACAAAAGATGCTATTAAGATATGGCTCACAAAGGAGCACATACAATTTAATAACATGTACTTAAAACCTGAATTACTATCTCTAGTAAAGCAAAAACAGAGGACAAAGATTTTTCAAATAGATACGATTATCCAAGAGCACGGTCATATAAGTTTGAGGCTGCCACCTTACCATGCTCATTTAAATCCAATAGAACTAATCTGGGCAAAATTAAAAGGACAAGTGGCAGATGAAAATACAACATTCAAAATATGCGATGTAAAGACTCTTGCTAATCTCGCTTTATTAAATATCGACAAAGATTATTTGGCTAAATGTGAAGACCACGTCTTAAAACAGGAAGAGGAATATTGGAAAAATGATGTTTTGTGGAATGTTCAACCCCAAACAGTTATTAATCTTTTAGACTCGTCTGATTCAGAATGAAAGTATATAGCCCCCACAATTTTGGCCCCTATATTACCTTAAATTATTTCAACAAACGGTCCTTTTCAGGATCACACAACTATGAAAATTTGACATACAGGTATACCTTGATATTATTATCGTCCGTCCTCGAACTGAGCAGACAATAATTCTCCTGGTGTTTTGTTTTATCCAGTTATTTCCCCATTACGGCCACGCCTTTACCTAGTGAAAATTAATCGTAGACTAGCAACTACGGTAATTTCTATTCTTTAGGGCTTCACAATTTACAATTTTGACAAACATCAAAGAAATATCGCCGCTTTAAGAAAACTGCAGCTGCAAGATATTTGTTAAATATACATTTAAAGGGTCTTTTGCATTCTAATAACATTTGGAAAGTTTCAAAAGTATTTAACAAACGGTTAGAGAGTAATAGCGTTTTGAAGTTGGGCATATGTTTTGAAACGAGCTATAGCATTCTATATATAACAAAAGCTTGCTATTTTATAACAAACACGCTCTATGAATACACACACATGCACACTACATGACACACACCAGCGAGCGTATTATTATCATTCTAAACAGCAGAGACAATAAAAGAGCAGCAATTGCGTGTGTTGTTCTTGTCGAGCTTTCCTTGGGATTTGTTTCATTGTGTTTGCCCTGATGAAGGATTTCATGTCGTTCATAACCGATAATGTCTACAGGCGCGATAATGGCTGGAAACATAGAGCCGATATAATCTCTTCACTGGAAAGCTTAACAATTGTGGTGATTCTGTTAAAAAAGTGCTCTCTCTTTCTCTTTATGTATATCTGTATGTCTGTCTATCTGTATGTCTGCCTATCTCTCTCTCTCTCTCTCTCTCTCTCTCTGTATACATATTTCACCATCATCATGATCAAGTACCATACCTGCTGGCGTAGGGGATCACATATTCTTGTGAAAATCTCCACAAATTTCGATCTCGACAGTTATCTATCATTTCTGTTGTTGACTTTCTGTCAAGCCATTCTCTTAAGCTGTCTGATATCTTTTCTCTTTGCTTCCCTCTATCTCTTCATCCCTCAATTTTCCCAGTTGTCACAATATATTCCAGCAGTTCCCTTCCAATTACATGGCAATAAAAATTAATGTTTCTTCCTAATTTTGGAAATTAGTTCTCTCTTTGCTTTGGCCTCTTTCAGAACGTTTTCATTACTCATCTTAGCTGTCCATGGTTTTCTCAACATTCTTCTATAAAAGAAAATTTCTACAGCCACCAGTAATTTTCTTGTCTGTTGTCATATATATATATATATTAAAGCGACACTGATGTAAACATAGGTAACACCGTATAATCAGAGGGCGGGTGAGGACAATCGATCGACGGTTCCAAAGTTTTTGTGAGAAGAAAGAAAGAAAAAAGAAAGAAAGAAAGAAAAAAGTAGTAAATGATAGAAGATGGAAGATGGAATAAAAAGGAAGGAAGTAAGGAGGGAAGGAAGGAAGTAAGGAAGGAAGGAAGGAAGGAAGGAAGGAAGGAAGGAAGGAAGGAAGGAAGGAAGGAAGGAAGGAAGGAAGGAAGGAAGGAAGGAAGGAAGGAAGGAAGGAAGGAAGGAAGGAAGGAAGGAAGGCAGGCAGGCAGGCAGGCAGGCAGGCAGGCAGGCAGGCAGGCAGGCAGGAAGGAAGGAAGGAAGGAAGGAAGGAAGGAAGGAAGGAAGAAGGAAGGAAGGAAGGAAGGAAGAAGAAGGAAGGAAGGAGGGCAGGCAGGCAGGCAGGCAGGCAGGCAGGCAGGCAGGCAGGCAGGAAGGAGGAAGGAAGGAAGGAAGGAAGGAAGGAAGGAAGGAAGGAAGGAAGGAAGGAAGGAAGGAAGGAAGGAAGGAAGGAAGGAAGGAAGGAAGGAAGGAAGGAAGGAAGGAAGGAAGGAAGGAAGGAAGGAAGGAAGGAAGGAAGGAAGGAAGGAAGGAAGGAAGGAAGGAAGGAAGGAAGGAGAACCACGAGAGAAAGAGAAAGGGACTAAAGCAAATAGTTGAAAAAAAATGAATTAAAAACTTGCACACACACAGATAGATACAGCGACAGACAGATACAGATCGGTAAGGGAAAAAAATAGCAGCAAATGATTCAGATAAGTCTAGAGATAGAACGATTGAGAGAGCTAAGAGTGAGTTCGGAATCGGGCTCGACATATTACTTGTCCAATCTACAAACATGTTCTTAAATCGAAAATAGGATAAGTAAATGAACACAACATTATTAATGAGCGCCAAGGGAAAAGATTAGAGCCAGTGATGCAACATTATTAATCAGCGACATCAGAGATGACTAGAATCAAGAACCAGCATTATTAATGAGCGTCAGCAGAGATGGCTAGAGTCAAGAACCAACATTATTAATGAGAGCCATCAGAGATGACTAGAGTCAAGAACCAACATTATTAATGAGCGTCAGCAGAGATGGCTAGAGTCAAGAACCAACAATATTAATGAGAGCCATCAGAGATGACTAGAGTCAAGAACCAACAATATTAATCAGAGCCATCAGAGATGACTATAGTCAAGAACACATTATTAATGAGCGTCAGCAGAGATGACTAGAGTCAAGAACCAACAATATTAATCAGAGCCATTAGAGATGACTAGAGTCAAGAACACAACATTATTAATGAGAGCCATCAGAGATGACTAGAGTCAAGAACCAACATTATTAATGAGAGCCATCAGAGATGACTAGAGTCAAGAACCAACATTATTAATGAGAGCCATCAGAGATGGCTAGAGTCAAGAACCAACATTAATAAATAGAGCCATCAGAGATGACTAGAGTCAAGAACCAATATTATTAATGAGAGCCATCAGAGATGACTAGAGTCAAGAACCAACATTAATAAATAGAGCCATCAGAGATGACTAGAGTCAAGAACCAACATTATTAATGAGCATCAGCAGAGATGAATGTTACTCTATTAACTGCCCCCCTCCCCACTCACCCCACCCGCTGTTACAAATAAAACTCGATTCTCTTGGTAATAAATTAAGAATATACAAATAAATAGAACTTTATGGAGAGAGCTGTCAAAGAAGTTAATCAGTTAAGAAATAAAGAAACAACAGAAATAAATGGTTGGCGACATGACAAAGCAGAGTGATCAAAACACAATACAACGAGCCCTTAATAAATGTTGCGAGAACACAAGACCCAAAACGCCGAATGAAAAAGATGGATTGATGGAATATTAGAAGGACTAGGAAACATAATAGCAGCAAAGGCAAACAGAAGAGCAAAATACCTCAAATTATATCTCCCCTCGACGCTGAAAGGCAAATGAGGAAGGAAAGAAGAGGTAGAAAAAAAAGAAGAACACTGAAGGGAAGATTCGTGGAAGATCAGCAAAAACCATAAGTTGATGCGACAGACAATTATTTCTGCATAGGAGAAAAAATAATGAAACACATTACCGTGTAATAATTTCACAAAATTATACAAATAAAATAAAATAATGCTGACGTATGTGCTTCGGTTCAAATTTGGGAAGGGTTGACTTTAATCTGAAGCTTGGCAGTGTGGTGACATGGCTGATTCGTGGTTTGAGCAAATACTCTCACTTCGGTACTTTATTTGTTAATGGGTTTACTACTGTTATAGAGGGATAATTTGTTTAATATCTTGGGCATAGAGAATGGGATAAAATAGTAAACGGTGTTTCAATTATTTATATATATATATATATATATATATATATATATATAACTACCTGGGACATACTATAACCAGTGATGGAAAATGTACAACTGAAATAAATAAAAGAATAGGAATGGCAAAAAGTAATTTCAATGCCATGAAAAATATACTAACATCAAAACAAATAACACCAGGGCTGAAACTAAGAATAGCAAAATGTTACATCTTCTCAATATTCCTGTATGGTGCAGAAACATGGACATTAGACCAGAAAACAGAACAGAAAATTGAAGCCTTTGAAATGTGGATTTATAGAAGAATAGGTAGAATTAAATGGAAAGAAAAGAAAACAAACGAAGAGGTTTTAAAACAACTAAAAATGAAAAAAAGAACTACTAAACACAATTAGAGCAAGACAAATGAAATTTTTTGGTCATGCTAAAAGACACAACAGTCTAATAAAAGTAATATTAGAAGGGAAAATACAAGGTAAAAGAGGCAGACCAAGACTAACATGGACGAATAACATCACAAGATGGATAAGTCAGCCTATGGCAATCTGCACCATCAAAGCATGAGACAGAGTGGAATGGCGCTCCATGGTAGCCAACCTTCGATGCGGAGAGTGCACTCAATGATGATGATGATGCATTTATATATTATATATTGATATGCAAATTTATATATATATATATATATATATATATATATATATATATTATTTCTATACTATATCTCAATACTATTTCTCATTTATTCTCCTTATTATTGCATTTAAAAGGGCCAACCCTCGAAGCGGAGACGGCACCCGATTACGATTATGGCGAGAGAGGATCATGCGCACTGACTTTATATTTTATTAAGGAAATAGTTATTGAGTGTGGAAAAGCTTTTGCGCAGGACGGAAATCGCATGAGAAGTGACGTCAAATGTAAAAGAGAAAACCGTTAGTGATATACTACATACAGTGAAAGGAGAAATTGTAGGGAGAAATATGAGACAAATTACGCCCTAGAAGGCCCTCTACAATATTAAAAAAAAAAAAAAAGCAAAGTACCTCCGTCACACCAAGTGGCGTATAGGGAATATGGTGTTAGTGACCATCATTTTACAAACCTTCGGCACATGACTTTTGGGGTAATGTGGTCGGTATTACGCCCGTGCCGCTTTACTTTCCCAGAAAAAAAATACGGTACCCATTAAAGGCTGGGTGAACCGGAAGCCGTCAGTTGGGATCGAATCAGACCTCTTGCCCTTTCCTCTACAATATATTGGCACAAAAATATATAAAAATATAACGTAAAAGTTATTCGTTATTAATTAGTGTAGAAAACATTTTTTTTTTTACCGTAACGACGGATAGTGCTGTATCGCTCTTTTTGAACGTAAAGATTGAAACATAACTTTAAAAAAAATATTCTTTTTTCACATTCTATCGTCTGCTTTGCAGCAGCTCGCCATCTAGATGCCAATACTTCTCCACAAGTGTAGAACGAGAAGAGAAGATTTGAAACAACCGCCAACTTTATGAGGGAAGTTAACGTTGTTTACGAGAATGAACACAGAAATAAACAAAACACGGAGAATTTGAGATAAACACAAACATTCATGCATCTAAGCATCAAACGTCGTGTCAAACATCGTGGAGCCAAGTCCCACATTCACAGAACTCAACAAACGCTACAATTATCGCTAGACCAGAGGAAAATAAACAAACATCTTCAGCGCAGATAACAGAAAAAAAGCAAACACGGAAATCAGTGTAAAGATAATATTTCCAACAAAAATTGGAATTGTACAAAACAAATAAAATAGAGAACTTTGTTACGACTTGAGAGATGTGTTGGGAATATAATGTTAGTTACTTGTATTTTCTTCCGGATAGCTAGCTACATATGGTTGTGAATCATAGACAACTCCGCAAACAGCAAGGAAGAAAATCGATTCATTGGAAACAAAATGCCACACTAAAGTCATTAAGATTACCTTGGATAATTAAACAGAACAACCAAAACATGTTAGGAGATTCAAGATTAGAAAGTAGTGGTTTTTTTAACACGGAGGAAATTGAAATACTATGGCCACAACAAAAGGAACAGAGGGCTGGGAAAAAAAACAATAATGGAAAGTTTGGTTCCTGGACAACGCACTAGGGGAAGACCAAGAAGAATGTGGTTTCAAGACATCAGATACGTTGAACATGACAACAGAAGTGAGATACCTAGCTAGAGACAGAGATTCTTTAAGACAGGTTGTGGTGAATGTAACGTTCTGTGGGATATATGGCAAGAGGCAGAGATTCTTTAAGACAGGTTGTGGTGAATGTAACGTTCTGTGGGATATATGGCAAGAGGCAGAGATTCTTTAAGACAGGTTGTGGTGAATGTAACGTTCTGTGGGATATATGGCAAGAGGCAGAGATTCTTTAAGACAGGCTGTGGTGAATGTAACGTTCTGTGGGATATATGGCAAGAGGCAGAGATTCTTTAAGACAGGTTGTGGTGAATGTAACGTTCTGTGGGATATATGGCAAGAGGCAGAGATTCTTTAAGACAGGTTGTGGTGAATGTAACGTTCTGTGGGATATCTGGCTAGAGGCAAAGATTCTTTAAGACAGGCTGTGGTGAATGTAACGTTCTGTGGGATATCTGGCTAGAGGCAAAGATTCTTTAAGACAGGCTGTGGTGAATGTAACGTTCTGTGGGATATCTGGCTAGAGGCAGAGATTCTTTAAGACAGGCTGTGGTGAATCAACGTTCTGTGGGATATCTGGCTAGAGACAGAGATTCTTTATGACAGGTTGTGGTGAATGTAACGTTCTGTGGGATATCTTGCTAGAGGCAGAGATTCTTTAAGACATGCTATGGTGAATCAACGTTCTGTGGGATATCTGGCTAGAGACAGAGATTCTTTAAGACAGGTTGTGGTGAATGTAACGTTCTGTGGGATATCTGGCTAGAGACAGAGATTCTTTAAGACAGGCTCTAGTGAATGTAACGTTCTGTGGGATATCTGGCTAGAGACAGAGATTCTTTAAGACAGACTCTAGTGAATGTAACGTTCTGTGGGATTTCTGGCTAGAGACAGAGATTCTTTAAGACGGACTGTGGTGAGTGAATGCAACGTTCTGTGGAATATATGGCTAGAGACAGAGATTCTTTAAGACAGGCTATGGTAAGTGTAACGTTCTGTGGGATATATGGCTAGAGACAGAGATTCTTTAAGACAGACTATGATGAATGTAACGTTCTGTGGGATATCTGACTAGAGACAGATTCTTTAAGGCGGACTGTGGTGAATGCAACGTTCTGTGGGATATCTGGCTAGAGACATATTCTTTAAGGCGGACTGTGGTGAATGCAACGTTCTGTGGGATATCTGGCAAGAGACAGATTCTTTAAGGCGGACTGTGGTGAATGCAACGTTCTTGGGATATCTGGCTAGAGACAGATATTCTTTAAGACTGGTTGTGGTGAGTGCAAAGTTCAGCAAAGGACATGCGACCAAGTGATGACTTTTTTATTTACCATAGACCCAGTTTTGGAATGATGTGGTCAGAATTATGACAGTGCCGTCTTGCGTTCCAGGGGGAAATATCCAGTATCTATTCAGTTTCGTTCAGTCGACAGGCCATCCTCATTGCACACCGAACAAGTCCACAAGTCTCCGATCTCCTCCGAAGCATATCCCTCATCGTGTAAGCGACTGACGTCACCAATGTTGTGTTGGCTGATAAGCCTACTTGAATTCCTGTGTTGCGCCTGTCTAGCATCTCTCACCTTGACATGACATTTGCGAAGGATGGCCAGATCCGATAAGTGAAATAACTTTGTTGTTGCTGTACTGAGAAGACCACAAGACGTACCAGCCACTGCCAATTATGGTGGTCTGTGGCAAAGGAAATGTTAATATCAACAAGAAATGAAAATAAAAATCAAACATACACAGCAAGGGAATATCGTGGTTAGCACACTTGCCTAAAGATAAAGTGAACTTGGACAGAATCCCAGCCTGACGCTCTCCAGTCGACCCAACTAACTGAAAAGACGAGTATAAACTTCACTGAATTGGGGAAAGAAATAAAAGCACTAGACCTTTCACCCCCAACAGTGACATTTACATGGCAAACCGAAGTCCAATACCTCACTCTCCTGCTGCTATATTACATTGCGTGATATCCTTTCTCAATTTATTACTTAGAATGAAAGGCTTGGGAAAATCTAGTGCAAGGCAGTTAGATCGATATATATCGTGCTAATTATCGAGGCTTGTAGAGAGGGTAGATATGAAACGAGTTTAGCTGTGAAAAGAAAGGTCATGTCAAGTATTAAAACCCTCACAAGACGCAGGTACTGGTTAATGAAGGAAGTGATTGTCTATATCACAAAACATAACATAAACTTGTCCATATTTTCTGGGTTTATGGGCGATTATTTCCCTTTCGCCACGCCCTTGGTTGATTGGTTGGTTATTGATCTACGATGGGCCTCGCGTGTCCCTCGGTTAACATCTGCAAGTGTTTATGAGTTGCACGTCCGTCCGAAGAGGCCTTGAGAGTGTGCTACGTGCATTTTGTGTTGTGTCAATCGGCGTATACATAAGCCGATATATCTACACTTTTCGGCCCTAAACATCCGACGTAAGTACATTATTTCTTGGTATTGATTTTGTTTTCTATCTCTTACTTCCACTCACTGGGCTAGATATAAACGGAGGACTTGGGGGGGGGGGGGGGGATGTGGTATCTTGATAAATTCTGGTTCATTGATCCTGGTACCACGTAAGCTATGATATGCACTTTGTACTGTTTTTGTTTGTTTGTTTTTTGCCTTATTTATTCCTGACAAGCTTTTATTCTTTCGAGGGAGGGGAGTGTAAGAACTCAGAAACGAATACCTCGTGGTCACTGCTTGCTGAGCAAGCGGCCTTTATTCTCCGGTCCTATAAGTCGTCCTCCCCCCAGCCCCCAAAGCAGATCTCAGATATGGGATAATGTCTCGAAGATGGTTTATTCTTGCCGTGGTCGAGTTTTTCAGAAGTCAGGTCTTATGTCAACGACATACATGTTAACTATATTATCTTGGAATCCATGTTGAAAATGTCTATTAATCTATATAGCTTATACTGTGAGTGGCGTTATCCGAGAGCTATTTAAGTACGTGTTTATGTTTACTGTCCGGACTTAACCAAACCTTGACAAGACAGATCAAACACGGCTGCGGGAGGTGAAATTTGATGTTGCTGTGATGTGGGTTTGACCCGGTCCCGCCTAGACAACAGAAGCAGCCAAGACAAACAATCTTGGGTTGACCCGCTCGGTACTGGGCTGGAGAATCCGTCAAGGCAAACAATCAACCTGAGAGCTCAAGTCCGCATCTATTCCGGGACATTCACAGCACTAGACGAAAACAGTGCTAGACGACTACAGCGCTATACGACCACAGCGCTAGACGACCACAGCGCTAGACGACCACAGCGCTAGACGACCACAGCGCTAGACGACCACAGCGCTAGACGACCACAGCGCTAGACGACCACAGTGCTAGACGACTACAGCGCTAGACGACTACAGCGCTAGACGACCACAGCGCTAGACGACCACAGCGCTAGACGACCACAGCGCTAGACGACCACAGCGCTAGACAACCACAGCGCTAGACGACCACAGCGCTAGACAACCACAGCGCTAGACGACCACAGCGCTATATGCTAGACAACCACAGCGCTAGACGACCTCAGCGCTAGACGACCACAGCGCTAGACGACCACAGCGCTAGACGACTTACAACGCTAGAGGACCACAGCGCTAGACGAACACAGCGCTAGACGCTAGCCGACCACATTGAGAAGAACATTGATCAGAGAGGCAAGAGCAGCAGGAATCGGCTCCCTCAATGTGATAAAGTTGCTAGCATAGAACAGAGACAAATGGTGAGATTTGATAAAATATCTTTAGAAGGATTGAAAACTGCTAGAATAACAATTTAGATAAGAGAAAGAGTATCTGGGTCTATGCCCTATGGGCCGGCTTCGGCTGGTAAGGTCAACATGCAGGCGGGCAGACAGAGAGAGATAGATGGATAGAAAGACAGACAGGCAGGCAGATAGACAGACAGAGAGACAGGCAGGCAGGCAGATAGACAGACAGAGAGACAGGCAGGCAGGCAGGCAGAGAGACAGGCAGGCAGGCAGGCAGGCAGGCAGGCAGGCAGGCAGGCAGACAGACAGACAGACAGACAGACAGACAGACAGACAGACAGACAGACAGACAGACAGACAGACAGACAGACAGACAGACAGACAGACAGACAGATAGACAGATAGACAGATAGATAGATAGATAGATAGATAGATAGATAGATAGATAGATAGATAGATAGATAGATAGATAGATAGATAGATAGATAGATAGATAGATAGATAGATAGATAGATAGATAGATAGATAGATAGATAGATAGATAGATAGATAGATAGATAGATAGATATAGATAGATAGATAGATAGATAGATATAACTAAATATTTCAGCCTTCCTCTTTCTCAAGATGATCCTGACAAATGTCAATTCTTTGTTTCTGGCGTGTTTCAAAGCTCCATTTGTATGTGTTGACCTCCTTGAAATTCTTGACTGTCGATGAAACTATCAAAACTCTATTGATAAACCCCATCTATATGGTCTCTTAACGTCTTTTCATATGAGGACCACTGTCCATGATTCGTAGGTCCTGATATACTGAAGCATTAAGTTTTTTTGTTGTCCACTCCGTTTTACTTTTACTCACGACCAGCTTCAGCCTCTGCATCTTTCTGCTCTTTGTTTATACTTTCTACGGCACGGAATCACGTGATCTGCTCTCAATGTGGGTTTTCTCGTATTCTCTATCCTTTTATTACTTGTAGCGTCGAGATTCCAAATGGGAAACCTACTATTGTTGTTGCCTGCTTGTTGTTCACGACTGTTTTTATGCTGATTACTTCTTTCTTATTTCTCGCTCAATTCCTTCTGGTCAGTCCAGATGCATGCTCTAAACACAGGCGCTTCACTTTCCTCTCTAGCGTACGGCTCGTGACTGGCATTAATAGGATAAGGGGAAAACAGGAATGAACTGTACCAAAGTTTATTTGGGCATGCGCTGTCTTGTGTTGCAAGAGGGGTGGGTCAGAGTTTTCACTATTTACTTCATTATCATCATCAAGTACCGGGCCTAGTGGCGTAGGTGATCATGTCTCTCCACAACTTTCGATCTCGGCAACTATTTATCATTTCTGTTGTTGACCTTCTGCCAAGCCATTCTCTTAAGCTGTCTGTTATTTTCTCTCTTTGCTTCCCTCTATCTCTTCGTCCCTCAGTTTTTCCAGTTGTTACAATATATTTACTTAGTACATTAATAAGAAGTTTTCTAAAGTAGTAATCACTTGATTGCTCTGATATTTTGGTCATACTCAAATATTCAAGTTCATTTTTTTCTCATCGTTTTCCTCAGGAAAGGACCTTTTGAAAATGAAAGAGAAATGTTTCATCAAAGTCTGGAAATGGAAGATGAATCTCTCAGAAATGTCTGGAAATGGTAGAAGAATCCCTCAGAAATGTCTGGAAATGGAAGAAGAATCTCTCAGAAATGTCTGGAAATGGTAGAAGAATCTCTCAGAAATGTCTGGAAATGGTAGAAGAATCTCTCAGAAATGTCTGGAAATGGAAGAAGAATCTCTCAGAAATGTCTGGAAATGGTAGAAGAATCTCTCAGAAATGTCTGGAAATGGTAGAAGAATCTCTCAGAAATGTCTGGAAATGGTAGAAGAATCTCTCAGAAATGTCTGGAAATGGAAGAAAAATATATCAGGAATGTCTGGAAATGGAAAAAAAATATCTCAGGAATGTCTGGAAATGGAAGAAAAATATCTCAGAAATGTCTGGAAATGGAAGAAAAATATATCAGGAATGTCTGGAAATGGAAGAAAAATATCTCAGGAATGTCTGGAAATGGAAGAAAAATATCCCAGCAGGTATGGTAATAGGATATGTAAGGTATTACATCGTTAGATCACGCCTGCTAATACACTCAAAAGAAACAAACAAAGATCTCACAATCATGAACAAATTGACTGAACATCCACACAAAAGTCACAGGAATAAATCAAGAAAACCTTGCACCAGTAAAAACAGAGAACCTGGAGATTGTAGCAGCGAACTCATTCATTCACATACATGGAAGAAAAGATACCACCCACGAAATGATGAATAAGAACAGCAGGCTTTATACCTTTACTGTAATAATGCAACAGAGCACCGCGAACTATTTCCTGACAATCAAACACGCCCAACAAATGGTGTCTCAACAAACAAACAACCAGGATAATTGTCCGTCCCTCCTCAGAAAGCAGTTTCACTAATTGTGTATAATCTCTTCCAACTTTTTCTGTGCCAGCTAAACAGCACCTCATTATTTCGCAGCCGTGTTTGTTCTATTCCTCATTAACAGCAAACACAAGCCAAGCCAAATTAACGTCCAACAGCGCGTGTCCGTGCAGCCGGTAGCCGGGATGCGGCGGGGGGGGGGGGGGGGGAGGAGGAGATGGACTCGATTACTTCGGTTACGATAAGTGGTAATCGGTAGCAACTCGTGACGAGTTTGTTCTCGCGACTACAGAGGCGGGGTATCGATCTGATAGGAAAGTAGGGGGAACCAGGGGCGGGAGGTGGCTGACATCCAACTTTATATACAAAGGGCCAACAAGGCAGGAATGAAGGTGAGTGTATGTAGTTAGAGACTATGAGAAGGTTTAACATTGGGAGAATATGAGATGGTTTAATATTGGAGAAGATTGAAAGGTTTAATAATGGAGAATATGAGATGGTTTAATATTGGGAGAATATGAGATGGTTAATTACTGGGAGAATATGAGATGGTTTAATATAGGGAGAATTATGAGTTGGTTTAATATAGGGAGAATATGAGATGGTTTAATATTGGGAGAATATGAGATGGTTTAATATTGGAGAGAATATGAGATGGTTTAATATTGGGAGAATATGAGATGGTTTAATGTTGGGAGAATATGAGAAGGTTTAATGTTGGGAGAATATGAGATGGTTTAATACTGGGAGAATCATAATCACCATCGAGTGCCTTCTCCGCAACGAAGGTTGGCTACCATGGATCGCCATTCTACTCTGTTTCTTGCTTTGATGGTGCAGATTGTCATAGATTGACTTGTCCATCTTTTGATGTTACTCGTCCATGTTAGTCTTGGTCTGCCTCTGCCTCTTTTACCTTGGATTTTTCCTTCCAATATTACTTTCAGTAGGCTGGTGTGTCTTTTAACATGCCCCAAAAATTTCATTTGTCTTGTCTTAATTGTATTTAGTAGTTCTCTTTTTATTTTCATTTGTTTTAAAACTTCATCGTTTGTTATCTTTTGTCCCCATCCAATTCTACCTATTCTTCTATAAATCCAAATTTCAAAGGCTTCAATTTTCTTTTCTGTTTTCTTGTCTAATGTCCATGTTTCTGCACCATACAGGAATATTGAGAAGATGTAACATTTTGCCATTATTGGCATTTATACCATTCTCCCATATTGGGAGAATATGAGATGGTTTAATTGGGAGAATATGAGAAGGTTTAATATTTTAGGTTTAATATCGTAAGAATGTCAGGTTTAATTAATATTGTTAAAATGTGAGATATCTTTTATATTGTTAGAACATAAGGTTTAATCATGTAAGAATATGAGAGAGGTTTATCTGAATTTGTTGAAGACAACAAAATACCAGATTTATGTCCCGCAAACATTGACAGAGAGAGAGAGAGAGAGAGAGAGAGAGAGAGAGAGAGAGAGCTTTGGGGGGCACATAAAGATCTATATCTTTAGTGATTATATCAAAGCTTTGAATAGACTCAATCATGAACAGATTATCAAGATGCTAGAAAATAGCAATATAGATAGTAAAGATCTGAGGATTATTAAACATATATACTCGGGAGGGGGGGGGGGGGGTCTAGAGGTAAGTCGTGAGCTTCTAGACAAGAAAGTCCCAGGTTCGATTCCCACCATAAGCGGTGGAAAATTTTAAAAAATATATTGAATCCGCGGTTTTACCTCCCCTGGTCTCTAGGTAGTGAGGTCCGATGTTTGGACATCTTGGAAAATGGCGAAAAACAGGAGGTCCCTTGATTGTACAATCTGCGCACGTTAAAGAACCCTATCAATAGTTGGAAATCGGAAAGAGAAGACCAGAAAAATGGCCGCTGTCCGAAGCAAAAATTAATATGAAGAAAAATCTGCCCAAAACAGGAAAACTCTCCACGATAAAAATATGAGAGTACCACTGAAGTTGGAGCCGCGATAGCTCAGTGGTTAGTGAACTGGAGTGCAAAGGACAAGGGGTAGGGTTCGATCCCAACCGACAGCTTCCGGTTCACCCAGCCTTTAATGGGTACCGGATTTTTTTCTGGGTAAGTAAAGCGGCACGGGCGTAATATCGACCACATTACCCCAAAAATCATGTGCCGAAAGTCTGTAAAATTTATGGTAACTAACACCATATTCCCTATACGCTACTTGGTGTGACGGGTACCTTACTTTTTTTTCCCCCTACTATATTTGAGTCATGGACGATAGGTAAGACAACACACGTCATATATTAGAGGCAGCTGAGATGTGGTTAATCAGATAAATGCTACGATTTCCATGGATAGCAAACATTATAAACGAAGAATGTTTAAAACAAGCTAGAAAAACCAGAAATATCAGAATCATAAGGAAGAGACAATCTTTATTAATGGGTACTCCATGCGAAAAGAAGGCATTGATAATACTATAAAACAGGCAGGATAAATGGAAAGAAGAGCAGAGGAAAACTAAGAGAAAAAATATTGAACAGCTTATCAAAATGGCATAATAAAAGATCGTCGATTGAAATTATGACGTGTATGAAGGGCCGAGGGAGGTGGAGAATGATGATCGCCTACGCCAACCGACATGGCACCTGATAAAGATAAAGATAATGATGATGATTATGATAAGGTTTAATAGTGTTAGAATATAAGAAGGTTTAATCACAATCTAAGTACGAAGTAAATATATAGTTTGCTGGGTTTTTTTTATATTGTTGAAATATAAATGTTAATATTGTATTAGAAGGTTTCATATTGTTTGAATATTGTTGTTGTTGTTATATAAGAATGTTATATATATAAGAATGTCTTATTTTGCTAGAATCTGTGGTTTATATTGTAAGAATATGACGTTTTATATTGTTAGAATATGTTGTTTTATATTGTTAGAATATGATGTTTTATATTGTTAGAATATGATGTTTTATATTGTTAGAATATGATGTTTTATATTGTTAGAATATGATGTTTTATATTGTTAGAATATGATGTTTTATATTGCTACAATGTGACGTTTTCATCATCATCATCATCATCATCATCATCATTATCATCATCATCATCGAGTGCCATCTCCGCAACGAAGGTTGGCTCCCAAGGATCGCCATTCCACTCTGTTTCTTGCTTTGATGGTGCAGGTTGTCATAGATTGACTTGTCCATCTTTGATGTTACTCATCCATGTTAGTCTTGGTCTGCCTCTGCCTCTTTTACTTTGTATTATCACTTCCATATTACTTTTAGCAGGCTGTTGTGCCTTTTAACGTGCCCCAAAAATTTCATTTGTCTTGTTTGAATTGTATTTTAGTAGTTATCTTTTATTTTTAGTTGTTTTAAAACTTCATCGTTTGTTTTCTTTTCTTTCCATCCAATTCTACCTATTCTTCTATAAATCCACATTTCAAAGGCTTCAATTCTCTGTTCCGTTTTCTTGTCTAATGTCCATGTTTCCGCACCATACAGGAATATTGAGAAGATATAACATTTTGCTATTCTTAGTTTCAGCCCTACTGTTATTTGTTTTGTTGTTAGTATATTTTTCATGGCATTAAAATTACTTGTTGCCATACCTATTCTTTTGTTTATTTCAATTTTACAATTTCCATCATTGATTATAGTATGTCCTAAGTAGTTGTAGCTCTGAACTGTCTCCAGATGTATTCCTTCAACTGTGATATTTACTTGTAGGTCTTGAGAATTTTCTTTGCTTATGATCATAGTTTTAGTCTTTTTGATATTCATATCTAAGTGAAGTTTTATATTGTTAGAATATGACGTTTTATATTGTTAGAATATGAAGTTTTATATTGTTAGAATGTGAATTTCTATATTGTTAAAATATGGCGTTTTATACTGTTAGAATGTGAATTGCTATGTTGTTAAAATATGACGTTTTATATTGTTAGAATATTTGCATTAAAAGTTTCATGTATGGTGCTAGAGTCTAAAATATGAAACAGTTTTATATTTCTGGAATATGAGGAAGTTACATTGTTAGAATATGAGTAAGTTGTACATGGTTATATATATATGATACCTCTTACATTTTAGAAAATGAAATATTGTATATTGCATTATTATGAGGTTTTATTTTATTTGAAAGTGAGATGGTATTCCATTGTTATTTTATGTAATCAACTTAGATTGTTTTAATACGAAATGTTGTTTTTTTTAAATTTACAACCGATTGTTAGGATATGAATTTATTAAAAACAAGATGACGTAAACTAGTACAATCAATGTATCGCTGCGGAATGGAAACTCAGGAAGATTAATTAAGAAATTACAAAATAAAAACTGAGCAGAACATCCTTACAGAAGAGCACTTTCATTTCGTGAGAGTGTAGCCAACACAGGTTGCAGCTTAACGGCAGCAGTTTCAATAGCCGTAGAATGCGCGCGATTGTTTTCCCCCAACAGATTCGGCTGCAGTTAAACAGAATAAACGCTTTATATCATATATATTATATATATATATATGATATAAATATATCATATATATATTATGTGAGCCAACCTATGGCCCGCAGGCTTAAAAGCAGTTGGACCACGCTGCTATAAATGTTAGGTTATACGACGTCACATTCTCCGAATATGTTTTTCTTGGGTGTTATTTACCCTTGATTACGATAATGTAGTAAAATTACTGCACCAAAATGCAATTTCATTTCAAAAATTGACAATCTGTCCTGGTCAAACATTCCCCTCCTCCCAGCCCCCCCCCCCTCCCCCTTTCCATGTGTCTTTATTGAACGCGTAATCTCCTTAGTTGATGCTAACATAAAAAGTAAAGTACCCCCGTCACGCCAAGTGGCGTATAGGGAATATAGTGTTAGTGACCATCAATTTTACAGACCTTCGGCACATCATTTTTGGGGTAATGTGGTCGGTATTACGCCCGTGTCGCTTTACTTTTCTAGAAAAAAAAATACGGTACCCATTAAAGACTGGGTGAACCCGGAAGCCGTCGGTTGGGATCGAACCCTACCTCTTGTCCTTTGTAGTCCAGTTCACTAACCACTCAGCTATCGCGGCTCCCAGATGCTAATATAGCCACCGTTAATGGAGTTCGAGATCAGTGGCAACCAATCGTAGAAAACAGCTGTAGCAGTCACTGTACTCGCACACTAGACAAGACAAAATGGCGTCTAGCCCTCTAGGAACTGTTTCACACAATAAATCATCACCATCATTGAGTGCCGTCTCCGCACCGAAGGTTGGCTACCATGGAGCCCCATTCCGCTTTGTCTCTTGCTTTGATAGTGCGAGTTGTCATAAGCTGACGTTTCCATCTTTTGATGTTACTTGTCCATGCTAGTCTGCCTCTGTCTCTTTTACCTTGTATTTTCTCTTCCAAGATTACTTTTAACTCCTTCTGCACGTTTCGACGCACCATCCACCACGCCGATTTCGGTCATGTACGTTTAGCCGCACAGTGCGTCACTCTCAATTTGATTAGTGTAAACCGTCACCAAACCATATTCTTTTTACATGTCTTGTATCATCTTGGTATTGATGAAATCTAATTCCTTGTTTAATTATCTAAACATTCATATATAATATGTTAAGTGTTAGATAAATATAAACCTGTAGATTCTTCTTCTTCTTTCGTTCCTCCATTGCCGTTGGCGTCGAGGGGAGATACAATCTGCGATTCTTTGCTCTTCTGTTTGCCTCTTCTGGTGTTATCCCTCCTAGTGACTCTAGTATTCCCGTTATTCATCTCTTTCTTGGTTTTCCTATTAAACTGGCGTTTTCGTAGCGTTTGTTTATGACACTTTGAGTCATTGTTAGTTCTTTTTGTCTTGTTATGTGGCCGAACCAATTTATGTAGATTAATGGTTAAAAATATGAACAATTTTATCTCTGAAATCTCTACCACTAAATTGATAAAAAGCCTTCCGTACTGAAAGAGTTAATAGGCTGTTGCGTCATTTAACGTGTCCCAAAATCTTATTTGTCTTGTTTGAATTGTATTTAACACAATAAATACATAAAAGAAATCATTGGCGTATTTCAAATACAACTTTAGTAGGTAAATTGGTAACCGGTGCTTCCTATATATCAATCAACCAACACAAATATCACAATAAAAGGAGAAGAAAAACAAAAACAAAAAATATGTACATTTCAAACGTGAAAGCTTATACACATATATAGAAGAGCAGTAAGTTCACTACATAACAGGAACGTATAGTCTAGAGACATCAGCAGAATATGACGATCTGTGACAGTGAACTTTAATCAGGATAATTCTGTTAATGATTCACTTTTTGTGATACACACAGCTGTACTCTCAACTACCAGTCAAAATTATCTTTAACTGCTCTCCTCTGCTAATGTTGCCTTTCCTCTTCTAATGTTGCCTTTCCTCTGCTAATGTTGCCTTCCCTCTGCTAATGTTGGTTTTCAGCGTTCAGGAAAAACTGAGGTTTCCGGTCATGTTCTCTAGTTATTTCTGTAGCTTATTGCCTGCACGACTGTTATCCAAAGATCTCCCTCTCTAATCAATGTTCTGTGGTTTATTTCCTGCACGGCTGTTATTCAAAGATCTGTCTCTTTAGTCAATGTCCTATGGTTTATTTCCTGCACGGCTGTTATCCAAAGATCTCCCTCTGTAATCAATGTTCTGTAGTTTATTTCCTGCACGGCTGTTATCAAAAGATCTCCCTCTCTAGTCAATGTTCTATGGTTTATTTCCTGCACGGCTGTTATCAAAAGATCTCCCTCTCTAGTCAATGTTCTATGGTTTATTTCCTGCACGGCTGTTATCAAAAGATCTCCCTCTCTAGTCAATGTTCTATGGTTTATTTCCTGCACGGCTGTTATCAAAAGATCTCCCTCTCTAGTCAATGTTCTATGGTTTATGGTTTATTTCCTGCACGGCTGTTATCCAAAGATCTCCCTTTCTAGCCAATGTTCTATGGTTTATTTCCTGCACGGCTGTTATCAAAAGATCTCCCTCTCTAGCCAATGTTCTATGGTTTATTTCCTGCACGGCTGTTATCCAAAGATCTCCCTCTCTAGCCAATGGTCTATGGTTTATTTCCTGCACGGCTGTTATCCAAAGATTTCCCTCTCTAGCCAATGTTCTATGATTTATTTCCTGCACAGCTGTTGTCAAAAGATCTCCCTCTCTAGTCAATGTTTTGTGGTTTATTTCCTGCACGGCTTTTATGCAAAGATCTGCTATTTTATTTGCTAATTACCTTCTAGGGCCATCTTTTGCCGTATCCCCATTGCTTCTGAGTGTTAGATTCTTGAGGGAAGCTGTCTGGTGGTGATCGTGTTGTATGTTCAAACAATTTGATCCTCTCTTCTTAGTATGATCTGGAACTAGTGTTGTTACTCCACGGAGAGTGAGTGGTCGACTCGATAACTCGTTGTGCCCTAAACCAGAACAAAAAACTCTCGGTCGAATCACGGTAGGGTAACAAATGCATGTGCCTGTTTTTTTGTTTTTTTTTATCGTTAATTGTTATCGGGTGTGAAGTAAAAATTGTGACTTTAAAACCTCGTGGCGACTGCACCGGAAAAGCGGACATTATTCTCCGGTCTTATAAGTCTCCAGTCAGCCCTCAAAAACTGGAAAATATCGAAAGGAAAAATAATTATCCGAACTCTTTTCTTCTATTTTCATTCTTCACGTAACTTTCTGCATCCCAACCCCGTAAAGAGGAGATAATAGTATGCGTTTTTTTTTTTACTAGTTTGTTGACTTCTTCTATTATGTTTCCTAGTGTTTCTAATATTCCATCAATCATCTTTTTCGTTGTCGACCCTTGCGTCTTATTCTCTCGCAACATTTATTGAAGACTCGTTGCGTACTCTTTTCTTTATCTCCTTATTTATGATTCTCACTGTTCTCGCGACATTCATTGCTACCAAATCGTCATCAATACTGTTTAGACCATCAGTCATTCTGTCAATCATTAAAAACAAAAACGTATTCTCTCGCGTTTCTTTTTTCAATTAACATTCAGCTTCATCAAATATGCAATGTTTAAGGACATCACAAACCACAATAGGCTCTAATGTTCAGAAATTCTTTCTAATTTTTTTACAAACGAACGTAGCCCGTGATAACCACCATACTAGACAGCAGGCAGTCGATAAACCAATTTGATCGATCAATAACCGGACGCGCGCATGCCACTAACGATTGAAAGCCAACCAGGAAACGGCACCGTCGATATGGCTACACCTTTATTTTTTTACTCTTTAGTGCAGGGGATAATGAGAAGTGTGGAGATGTCGACTGATTAAATCACTCTACAGGAATAACATTCAAACCACTTTTCCACTAACAAGACCGTGCATAATGTCCATGAACTAACTAACCAATCAAATGGAGTAATACACAATACAATGACGTCATGATTGCTAACGTTCTTCTAATTCGCCTGTTTTCTCTAAAATCATCATGATGTGCCATACGAGTTGGCTTAGGCGATCATGTCCTTCTACAATTCTATGCCCACAGTGCATCGTGTCGATTCTGTTGTTGACTGTTTTCAATTCCATAATACCTAGATAACTAGTATCGTCTATATGTGTCGTCTGTGATCTCTCTTTCCCTATATTTTGCTAGAGTAACCAAGTATATGTCCAGAAAATACTGGATAGCTTGGTGTCATGGCATGGAAAACAGTCAACAACATAACTGATACGATGCACTGTAGATAGAAGATTGTGGAAGGACGTGATCGCCTACGCCAACCGGTATGGCACATGATGATGATGATGATGAACCAAGTATTCCAACTTTCCACTTCTCATGATGTGCCAGAAACATATCGATTGTTTCTTTCTGGAGATTTTTTTACAAGCTCTCCAATATTCCTTCCAACTAACTCACGATGAGTCAGTCGTCAACAATGAAGCTACCTTTGATGTGCCAGAAACATATCGATTGTTTCTTTCTGGAGATTTTTTTACAAGCTCTCCAATATTCCTTCCAACTAACTCACGATGAGTCGTCAACAATGAAGCTACCTTTGATGTGCCAGAAACATATCGATTGTTTCTTTCTGAAGATTTTTTTACAAGCTCTCCAATATTCCTTCCAATTAACTCACGATGAGTCGTCAACAATGAAGCTACCTTTGATGTGCCACACTTTACAGTCGATCTCTTCATTCATTTCCTCGTTATGGATTGTTAATCTCTAACTAAGACTAACATGGACGAGTAACATCAAAAGATGGACAAGTCAATCTATGTCAGCCTGCACCATCAAAGCAAAAAACAGAGTAGAATGGCGATCCATGATAGCCAACCTTCGTTGCGGAGAAGGAACACGATGATGATGATGAATCTCTAACCATGTTTGCCTCTCAGCATAGACGGATAAGGTAATGTTCTTGACAGTCCTCTTTGGTTCGCCTGACACGTGGTGTTTTGTGCGGCCTAGGATATTCCGCTTGTCCATCTCTCCTCTACTTTTTCAGTTTTTGTTGTTGCTTGTTAATGCTTCTTACGGAAATCTGTGTGCCGGTTATATACAGTCCATTACTTTCTTTGAGCACAATTTAGTTCATCATCTGCCGACTAGCTGGATCTATCATCAGAGGAAAAAGCCTGGTTTTATTATTTGATCTATCATCAGAGGTAAAAGCCTGGTTTTATTATTGGATCTATCATCAGGGGTAAAAGCCTGGTTTTATTATTGGATCTATCATCAGAGGAAAAAGCCTGGTTATATTATTGGATCTATCATCAGGGGTAAAAGCCTGGTTTTATTATTGGATCTATCATCAGGGGTAAAAGCCTGGTTTTATTATTGGATCTGTCATCAGGGGCAAAAGCCTGGTTATATTATTGGATCTGTCATCAGAGGTAAAAGCCTGGTTTTATTATTGGATCTGTCATCAGAAGTAAAAGCCTGGTTTTATTATTGGATCTGTCATCAGGGGCAAAAGCCTGGTTATATTATGGGATCTGTCATCAGAGGTAAAAGCCTGGTTTTATTATTGGATCTGTCATCAGGGGCAAAAGCCTGGTTATATTATGGGATCTGTCATCAGAGGTAAAAGCCTGGTTTTATTATTGGATCTGTCATCAGAGGTAAAAGCCTGGTTTTATTATTGGATCTGTCATCAGAGGTAAAAGCCTGGTTATATTATGGGATCTATCATCAGAGGTAAACGCCTGGTTTTATTATTGGATCTGTCATCAGAGGAAAAAGCCTGATTATATTATTGGATCTGTCATCAGAGGTAAACGCCTGGTTTTATTATTGGATCTGTCATCAGAGGTAAACGCCTGGTTTTATTATTGGATCTGTCATCAGAGGTAAACGCCTGGTTTTATTATTGGATCTGTCATCAGAGGTAAAAGCCTGGTTATATTATTGGATCTGTCATCAGAGGTAAAGGACTGGTTATATTATTGGATCTGTTATCAGGGGTATAGGACTGGTTATATTATTGGATCTGTCATCAGAGGTAAAGGACTGGTTATATTATTGGATCTGTCATCAGAGGTAAAGGACTGGTTATATTATTGGATCTGTTATCAGGGGTATAGGCCTGGTTATATTATTGGATCTGTCATCAGAGGTAAAAAAACTGGTCATATTATTGGATCTGTCATCAGAGGTAAAAACTGGTTTTATTATTGGATCTGTCATCAGAGGTAAAAGCCGGGTTATATTATTGGATCTGTCATCAGAGGTATAGGTCTGGCCATATTATTGGATCTGTCATCAGAGGTAAAGGACTGGTTATATTATTGGATCTGTCATCAGAGGTAAAAAAGGACTGGTTATATTATTGGATTTGTCATCAGAGGTAAAGGCCTGGTTATATTATTGGATCTGTCATCAGAGGTAAAGACCAGGTTAGAGCACGGATGTCAGTGGTTGCTTGTGTTTTCAAAATGCTCGCCGCTCCGTTGGCAAAGATAGTGAACAAAACAGGTAGTTTGGAGTTTCAATGTCTGTCCGCCCGTTTGACAAAGACAGTGAAGAAAAAAAAAAAACAGGTAGTTTGGAGTTTCAATGTCTGTCCGCCCGTTTGACAAAGACAGTGAAGAAAAACAAAACAAAGCAGGTAGTTTGGAGTTTCAATGTCTGTCCGCCCGTTTGACAAAGACAGTGAAGAAAAACAAAACAAAGCAGGTAGTTTGGAGTTTCAATGTCTGTCCGCCCGTTTGACAAAGACAGTGAAGAAAAAAAAAAAAAGCAGGTAGTTTGGAGTTTCAATGTCTGTCCGCCCGTTTGACAAAGACAGTGAAAAAAAAAAAAAAAACAGGTAATCCAGAGTTTCAATGTCTGTCGGTGGAGTGACTTTAAATGTTTGTAGATAAGGTGTGATGTGATTTGCAAAACAATAAGACGTTAACAGTAGTAGATAAGCTTTTATTTAATGTGCAACACAAAACGACATTAAAGGTCGCAGATAACTGTGATGTGATGTGCATCTTTGTGTAACATCTAATGTTGATGCCGATAACACCCGATTTCAGCAAAATACTTTTTTTATTTCTTGAGTGTGCCACCCGAAATTGATCATTCTTCTTCTAGCTTTCAGCTCCCGGTGGAGCATAGGTCTTCAACAAACACTTTCCAAGTCGTTCTGTTTCTTGCCATTCTTTTAAGGTCATTCCATGTCTTCCCCCATCATCTTCATCTCTGCTTCTGTCTATCTTCCCCAAGAATTTCTTGGTCTTCCTCTTTGTTTTTTCCCCTGGGGATTCCAAAAAGGGCCTGTTGTGTAATACTCATAGTTGGCTTCAGCAGTATGTGTCCTATCCAGCGCCATCGTCTTTGCTGTATCTCCTTATCCACAGGTATTTGACTGGTAAATTTCCATAATTCTATGGTAGTGATTTTGTCCTGACTTTGATCATTACTCAGTATAATTGACTAACCACTCAGCTCAACTTTGTTAACTTGGTGGCCATTTGGCCAGTGCCAGCCACAGTTACATTCATCAGAAATGTATCTCTCCTTTACCATCTGGCGCTGTCTCCGCAGTGAAGGTTGGCTACCTTGGAGCGACATCGTTTCCTGCTTGATGGCACATGCTTTCGCATGTTTTCGTTACCATCTCTTTATGCTGTCAGTCCACTTTAACCTTTGACAGTGGTTAAATTCTAAATGAATAAGCTTTGCTGCTTTTTTTTTTCATTTTTTTTTTTTTTTTGCATTCGACAGCTTTCGCATCTGGTGAAGTCCCTAGGGACTAGAAACTCAATTTTGCTTGTTAATCTGTTTTGTTTTTTTCACTGGCAGCCGTGTGCACTGGGGTCCCTCCTCGCACAGGCAAATAACTCCGTCTTTCTTGGTACTCATGTACCGTCCATGAGTAATTGACGTTTCAAGCTAGGCCTCGCAGCTGAGATCTGGGGTGGTTGCCGCAGAGAGAAACCATAAACAAAAATCCAAGCCAGGATTTGAACTCACATGTCTGTCTCGAGACTAGCGTCTTGCCTCGTCACCCCTCCCCCCCCCCTTCCAAAGTAACCAAAACGAAATCTTCCTACGAGGCTGGGTTGTCTAGTGGTACGACAGGCTGGGTTGTCTAGTGGTACGACAGGCTGGGTGTCTAGCGGTACGACAGGCTGCGTTGTCTAGCGGTACGACAGGCTGGGTTGTCTAGCGGTACGACAGGCTGAGTTGTCTAGTGGTACGACAGCCTGGGTTGTCTAGCGATACGACAGGCTGGGTTGTCTAGCGGTACGACAGGCTGAGTTGTCTAGTGGTACGACAGGCTGAGTTGTCTAGTGGTACGACAGGCTGGGTTGTCTAGTGGTACGACAGGCTGGGTTGTCTAGCGATACGACAGGCTGGGTTGTCTAGCGGTACGACAGGCTGAGTTGTCTAGTGGTACGACAGGCTGAGTTGTCTAGTGGTACGACAGGCTGAGTTGTCTAGCGGTACGACAGGCTGAGTTGTCTAGTGGTACGACAGGCTGAGTTGTCTAGCGGTACGACAGGCTGGGTTGTCTAGCGGTACGACAGGCTGGGTTGTCTAGCGGTACGACAGGCTGGGTTGTCTAGCGGTACGACAGGCTGAGTTGTCTAGTGGTACGACAGGCTGAGTTGTCTAGTGGTACGACAGGCTGAGTTGTCTAGCGGTACGACAGGCTGAGTTGTCTAGTGGTACGACAGGCTGAGTTGTCTAGCGGTACGACAGGCTGGGTTGTCTAGCGGTACGACAGGCTGGGTTGTCTAGTGGTACGACAGGCTGGGTTGTCTAGCGGTACGACAGGCTGAGTTGTCTAGTGGTACGACAGGCTGGGTTGTCTAGCGGTACGACAGGCTGAGTTGTCTAGTGGTACGACAGGCTGGGTTGTCTAGCGGTACGACAGGCTGAGTTGTCTAGCGGTACGACAGGCTGGGTTGTCTAGCGGTACGACAGGCATGGACTGGAATCACCCGGATTCAAAGCCCAACAGGAACGGTGATGATTTGAAAAGAAAAAAAAAAAGGAAAATTTAATTCGTGGTTTCTTCAAAACCTTACCCTCCCCCCCCCCTATCTCGTGGGTAGTAAGATCCGACGTCTAGCCCTCTCGGATAACGGCAATAAATAGGGGGGGGGATCCCGTCTAACTCGCGCACGTCACAGATCCCTTGGTAATCGACAACAGTAGGTCATAAATGTGGCCGCTTCCCGGACAAAATTGTCAGAAAAAAACTACCCACGCCTTGGGTTCAAGACCGTGCTACGGAGTTCGTGCACGTGGACCAGGATTCTCCTCGGATGTTTTCGAGATTCTCGAGGTGGAGCACCTATGGGTCTATCTGGTGTGCAGTGAAGATGATCATAACAAACAAAAATATTTTCATAATGCAGACCCCGGTGCATAGTCCAGCAAACAGAGTAGGGGATTGGGGTGGGATGGGGGAGGGGGGCAGTCTGAATGTATCCTCTGGCACTTTGTCACCTCTGCCTCGTTTGTCTTGTATTTCTCCTTCCAAGATGACTTATTGTTGGTTATTGTGTCCCTTCATGTGTAAATAAAACACGTTCGTCTGGACGAAATTGTGGTGAATAGTCATGTCATTATTCTCTCTGGACTTAGGATGTTGAATAAGCGAAACTGTCTAATGTGTTACGTCATGTTCTGTGTGTTTACATAACCTTTCAGCTGGTACATGCTGTAGATCAATAAATTAAGACCAGAGAGAGAGAGAGAGAGAGAAGACAGACGGACAGACACAGACAGACAGAAAACAGGACAGGCAGGCAGGGAGCTAGTTGGTAGGTAGGTAAATAAGTAGATGAGTTGGTAGGTAGGTAGGTAGGTAGGTAGGCAGGCAGGTAGGCAGGCAGGTAGGTATGTATGTATGTATGTAGGTAGGTAGGTAGGTAGGTAGGTAGGTAGGTAGGTAGGTAGGTAGGCAGGTAGGCAGGTAGGTAGGTAGACCGACCGATAGTTCGAACGACAGACAGATAGATAACGAAAGAGAAAGAGAGAGAGAGAGAGGGAGAGAGAGAGAGAAGAACTAGTAGTGGTGCTAAACAGGCAGGATCAATAAAGTCATGAGATCAATAGTGTAAATACTGAAACAGATGAAATCAATAAAGTGATTTGAACACATAGTTTACATGCAGGAAACAAGACAATAGAGTCTGATATGAGACCGGATATGTCTATGAATGCACACATACAAAGATAACTAAAATCAAACAAAGTATAATTAATTACCACCTAATTAAACAAAATGTCAGACAGATCAATACAACCCAACAACATTACAGTACACAGACAGATAAAAAGGGTAAGACAGACAAATAGTGTGGCATAATGCTCTAGACAAACAGATCAGACAGAACACTACTCTATCGTGGGACTGGCTGTGCCATTACCGATGACGCCATTATCACACGCCAGCTGTCACGGCTGCTATTACTAGTAATGAATAGTTCCACCGTTCAGTTCCCCGGAGACACAGCTAGTTCTCGGCATCAATCTGATTGTTAGTAATTGTTGGCAACACAACATTCTCATTGTTGGCAATACAACATTCTCATTTATTGGCAATACAACATTCTCATTATTGGCAATACAACATTTCATTGTTGGCAATACAACATTCTCATTGTTGGCAATACAACATTCTCATTGTTGACAATACAACATTCTCATTGTTGGCAATACAACATTCTCATTGTTGGCAATACAACATTCTCTGGTAACATCTATCTAAGCAGTGGTGACGAAGTAGCTAACGATCTCGTCCGGTGACTATACGGTTGGGGTTCGATTCACCCTCCATCCCTTCTTTCTTTCATTCTTTCTTCCTTTCTATCTTTCTTTCTTTCAACCGAAGAGGTGGTCTCTGTAGCCTATTTGGGAAAACCACCCGACTGGGCTACCGACGTTCGGACAACCCGTGTTCGATTCCCGCTGGAAGCAGTGGGAGTTGTACTCATAGTTGAAAAAAAAATACCCCTGCGGTCGACCCAGCCGCTGGCAGAAATGGGTACCAGGGTACAATACTCTGGGAAGGTGAGGAATGCCGCCTCGAATCGTGAGTTTCGATGTTTGATGCGACACTATCTAGAAGTCTCCGAACATTTGTGAATAGGCGGTCGAGCACATATGGGTGGACAACTCGCGTGCTAAGATAGGCGGTCGAGCACATATGGGTGGACAACTCGCGTGCTAAGGCGCCGATCAAGCCTCGTACTTTACCTTTACTTTTACTTTTACTTTTCCAACCGAAATGGCTTCGATTTCACACCATCTACTGGAAACTACAATGTATGCTGCGCAAGACTGATGAACTGTGTCTGCGGCAGAAGTGGGTGCAGCTCTGGGACGGCTCTAGAGCGCGTTAACTAGGGTGTACTGTCCAGGGCATGCTGGTGTACATGGCAATGAAATAGTCGATAAGCTCTCCGACAGCTCTGGGATGGCTCTATAGCGCGTTAAGTAGTGCGTACTGTCCAGGGCACGATGATGTACATGGCAATGAAATAGCTGATAAGCTCTCCGACAGCTCTGGCACTGAGTGTGGTTTTACTCTGGACAAAGAGGACATCACCAAGTTTCTTCTTCATTCCTTAAGAGAAGATCACAAGAATGGGTGAACCAATGATGGTATACATTGAGGGCCTGGTGACTCTAGTGGTGTTAAAGGGGGTCGGTTTGATACTGAGTGCTTAGTAGGAACAGCAGATGTAACTGCAGCAAACACCTTACATGAGCAATCAGTTTGCATAGGCTTCGAGAAATACTGGCACTGTCGGTGGAGCGGATATGGGAATCCCAAACCTGCAGTCTATATCTATCTTTCGTTCTCCTGAAGTATTGTCTATATCTGCAATGTTGTTTCCTGCATACATTTTACTGTCTTTTGTCATTCTTTCTTAAAGCTGGTGTGAAACTGAATTCCATGAATTGATTAAAATACTGAAAACTGACAAGACAAGACACAGTCACTGAAACTATAATGGTCTGAATCCGTGCTAACCAAATGACTTATTTATTCAATTTATCACGGGTCTACGACACAGCCATAGATTTTATGACGTCACTTAGGCACTAGAGCAATCTCTTCGTGTTGTCCGGACCGTGTCCATCACTTGCAGGTAACCACGTCTGGCCTACACCATCTTCATCTCCACCGCTCTCCACTAAGTGCCTAGGCTGTCTTGTCACTTCTTTCTCAAAATCAATTTATGCTTGAGTGATGGTTTTAAAATCCACCAGCTCCACCCCCCCCCCCCTTTTTCTCTCCGTTAACGTGGTTTTGTTACAAAGTCGTTGATAACATAAATCATGAATACACAAATAAGTATAACATTTGTTACGAAGTGCCACCTAATGAAGAGACATCTGAGGAAGCTCCACCTAAGGAAGAGCCACCTAATAAAGAGCCGTCTAAGGAAAAACCACCTAATGAAGAGACATCTGAGGAAGCTCCACCTAAGGAAGAGCCACCTAATAAAGAGCCATCTAAGGAAAAACCACCCAATGAAGAGACATCTGAGGAAGCTCCACCTAAGGAAGAGCCACCTAATAAAGAGCCATCTAAGGAAAAACCACCTAATAAAGAGCCACCTATTGAAGGGTCACCTAATGAAGAGCCATCTAAAGAAGTGTCACCTAAGGAAAAGCCACCTAATGGAAAGTCATCTAAGGAAGTCCCACCTAATAGAAAGTCACCTAAGGAAGGCCACCTAATGGAAAGTCACCTAAAGAAGACCCACCTAATGGAAAGTCATCTAAGGAACACCCACCTAATGGAAAATCATCTAAAGAAGACCCATCTAAGGGAAAGTCATCTAAAGAAGACCCACCTAAGGGAAAGTCATCTAAAGAAGACCCACCTAAGGGAAAGTCATCTAAAGAAGACCCACCTAAGGTAAAGTCATCTAAAGAAGACCCACCTAAGGGAAAGTCATCTAAAGAAGACCCACCTAAGGGAAAGTCATCTAAAGAAGACCCACCTAATGGAAAGTCATCTAAAGAAGACCCACCTAATGGAAAGTCATCTAAAGAAGACCCACCTAGGGAAAAGCCATTAAAAGGGAGAGCCACCAAAGGAAGAGCTACCAAAAGCGTTATGTTACGTTAAAGCGTTATGTTATAAACGTTACTTATTTCAGTAATGTTTCACTTTCTTAAAACATTAATTCAGGATTCTGCTCTAATTGTATTTTACAAGAAGAACAATGAGTACTTCAAGTGAAGTATGCACCACTTGTGTTTGTTGTTACAAAACTGCAGGCCAAAGTGCTGCACTAAACGTTACATTAGATGTGCTCAAGTGATTTACGAAAGGACGCTGAGATGAGACACGGAAGTCTTAAACTGAACGAACAATATGTGGACACGTACACATAATAACTACATTAAAGTGACCACAGCTTCTACTGCAGAACTTGCTGTATAAGAAGTGACATAACAGAGTTAATTTGTAGCAGAAATGTCGTAACGGAGTTAACCTGTAGCAGAAATGTCGTAACGGAGTTAACCTGTAGCAGAAATGTCGTAACGGAGTTAACCTGTAGCAGAAATGTCGTAACGGAGTTAACCTGTAGCAGAAATGTCGTAACAGAGTTAACCTGTAGCAGAAATGGCATAACGGAATTAATTTGTAGCAGAAGTTTTATAACGGAGTTAACTTGTAGCAGAAGTGCCATAACGGAGTTAATTTGTAGCAGAAGTGTTATAACGGAGTTAACTTGTAGCACAAGTGTCACAGCGGAGTTAACTTGTAGCAGAAGTGTCATAACGGAGTTAACTTGTAGCAGAAGTGTCATAACGGAGTTAACCTGTAGCAGAAGTGTCATAACGGAGTTAACTTGTAGCAGAAGTGTCATAACGTCATAGCGGAGTTAACTTGTAGCAGAAGTGTCATAACAGAGTTAACTTGTAGCAGAAGTGTCATAACAGAGTTAACTTGTAGCAGAAGTGTCATAACGGAGTTAACTTGTAGCAGAAGTGTCATAACGTCATAGCGGAGTTAACTTGTAGCAGAAGTGTCATAAAAGAGTTAACTTGTAGCAGAAGTGTCATAACAGAGTTAACTTGTAGCAGAAGTGTCATAACGGAGTTAACTTGTAGCAGAAGTGTCATATCGGAGTTAAGTTGTAGCAGAAGTGTCATAACATAGTTAATTTGTAGCAGAAGTGTCATAACAGAGTTAACTTGTAGCAGAAGTGCCATAACCGAGTTACCTTGTAGCAGAAGTGTCATAACGGAGTTAACTTGTAGCAGAAGTGTCATATCGGAGTTAAGTTGTAGCAGAAGTGTCATATCGAAGTTAATTTGTAGCAGAAGTGTCATAACAGAGTTAACTTGTAGCAGAAGTGCCATAACAGAGTTAACATGTAGCAGAAGTGTCATAACGGAGTTAACTTGTAGCAGAAGTGTCATAACAGAGTTAACTTGTAGCAGAAGTGTCATAACGGAGTTAACTTGTAGCAGAAGTGTCATAACGGAGTTAACTTGTAGCAGAAGTGTCATAACGGAGTTAACTTGTAGCAGAAGTGTCATAACGAGTTAACTTGTAGCAGAAGTGTCATATCGGATTTAATTTGTAGCAGAAGTGTCATAACGGTGTTAACTTGTAGCAGAAGTGTCATAACGGAGTTAACTTGTAGCAGAAGTGTCATAACGGAGTTAACTTGTAGCAGAAGTGTCATATCGGATTTAATTTGTAGCAGAAGTATCATAACGGAGTTAAGTAATCCGCAGGACTTAGTACAACTATTAAAGTCTGCGACATAAGCCATCAATTGAATGTATCAATGTGCTAAAGTATAAGTTTCACTGCTAACATTTCTCCAGTGACTATCTCTCGTTTCACCCATTTCAGCCCTTCTTTATTCCGACACCCCCCCCCCCCCTTCCCCAAATATAATAAAATAAAACACCTAAATTCAGATCACAACACCAGTCGATCCAACAAAAGCCCAAATCTGGCACGCTCGCTTGGGGAGCAAATTAATTCCCGGAACAGCCACAACGGAAAAAGCCTGGCACGTTCAGATAAAGCGGAAATACAATCATATACAATGGCCGAGAATAGACGAGAATGGACGAGACAGCGTCACCAGGCCACATCAAAATTATGGAATCATAAAATGGCGAATCACACGACACAAACCATTGCTGAAAAGAATGATTGTGTTTCAGTGCATCGATCTTGTATGGTTAAGGGAGAATCCTGACAGATCGGGAGATCGCACTAAATATATGTTCAATCAATTAAGAGGGGGAAAACCAGTAATCGATATGGCCTGCATTGTAGAAAACCGCTTGTTAACTTATTCTCTACTGCTGCGTTCGCCTGCCGGTTATTGGTCTTGCTGGCCCGTCTTTAACCGTGGTCGTTAAATGGTTGTCATCTGCGTTGTGTCGTAGTTCATAGCAACGACAAGCTGTGTTTGCGAATTTCCGCTAAAAAAAAGATCCGATATAAGAACAATTGTGTTCTTTTTTAGGTTCGAATTGATTGTCATACTTCTTGGATTCTCACACGCTTGAGTAGATTGTGTTTGTTTCAAGTAGACAGTGGGATGGGGTTCTGGTGCCAGTCAGGTACTTGTAGGATTCTGGCATCAGTCAGGTACTAGTAAGATACCGGCATCAGTCAGATACTAGAAACGATACTGGGATCAGTCAGGTACTAGTACCATTCTGGCATCAGTCAGCTACTAGTACGATTCTGGCATCAGTCAAGCACTAGAAACATGGACATGGCATGTTAAAAGGCACAGCAGATTACTAAAAGTAATATTGGAAGGAAAAATACAAGATAAATGAGGCAGACCAAGACCAAAATAAACGAGTAACATCAAAAGATGGACAAATTACCTTATGACAACCTGCGCCATCAAAGCAAGAGACAGCGCGAAATGGCGCTTGCTTGGTTGGTAACTTGGCTTCCATGAGGATAAGACATTCCATGATGATGATATATACGGTTCGGACAGTTGGTAAATTGAAACTACGTAGGGAGGTCAAAAAGTAATGCACATCAATTTTTTTCTCGGCTAATAATAAAGATAGGAATATGAAATTTTGCACACTTGGAATATGACATGTTCCAATTATGTGCACCAAATTGCACAGCATTCTGATAAATATTACGCAATCTATGAACCGTTAAAATGGAGCTTGTCAACAATGTCCGTTACAAACAGAGAATTGTCATAGAATTTCTGGTTGCGGAAAAAGAAACTGTGGCAAACATTCATAAACGACTGTGTGCAGTGTACAAATGTTCTGCAGTCGATAGGAGCACAGTTAGTCGCTGGGTTCAGAGAATAAAGCTGCAGAAAGTGTACGAGTGGAGCTGCATGATTTACCGCGTTCTGGAAGTGTTGCCTCGGCTACCAGCACAGACATGTTAAACCGGGCTGATGCCATTATTCGTAAGGATAGGCGTATCACTAGTCAGCAATTGGCATTGCAGCTTACAGTCAGCAAGGGAAGTACAATCGCAATTTTAAAACTCTCGGATATTCAAAGATTTGCGCTCGATGGGTTCCTCGGTGCCTAACAAATGATCACAGAGTTCAAAGGAAAACATTCTGTTCTGAATTGTTGGAGCGTTTCGGTGTTGAAGGAGAAATGTTTTTGTCAAAAATTGTTACCGGTGACGAAACGTGGGCACATTATTATAAGCCTGAAACAAAAATGCAGTCAATGGAATGGCATCATCCGCAGTCACCAAAAAGAAAAAAAATTCACAACATCTCCATCAGCCGGAAAGGTGATGATCACTGTCTTCTGGGACATTGATGGTGTGATTCTTGTTGATGTAATGACAAGAGGTGAGACAATCAACTCGACAGCTTACATCAATACACTGACAAAACTCAAAAATCGGTTCCACAGAGTTCGGCCTAATAAGCCATCTTCAGATTTGTTGCTTCAACATGACAATGCACGCCCTCACACAAGTCTGGTAACACGGGAAGCAATCAACAAATTTGGTTGGACTGTACTGCCCCATCCTCCTTACAGCCCTGATCTGGCTCCCTCAGATTTCCATCTGTTTGGTCCACTCAAAAAATTACTGCGTGGGAAACACTTTGACAATGATGAGGATGTGATCCGTGCAGTTAAAAAATGGCTACGCGAGCAGGACAAAACTTGGTACAAACGAGGCATTCATGACCTAGTTTCGCGTTGGCGTAAGGCAATACGCTTGGACGGAGATTATGTTGAAAATTAGGTAGTGTAAAGGGGATGTTCAGCTACAATCTGTGAAAATTTCACACATTTTGCCCGAATAGTTTCCGACAAAAAATTGGTGTGCATTACTTTTTGACCTCCCTTCAGTAGATGAAAACAACATCAAAAGCTTTCTGTCTCAAAACATCAGGACGTGGAGCAAGCGGGAGACCAAAGAAACGATGGATAGACGGAAGGTAAAGGTAAAGTACGAGACTTGAACCGGCGTCTTAGCACGCGAGCTTCCACCCATACAACATATGGATAGACGGAATAAAAGACATATGCAAGAATCACGACATTTCTATCCTAACAGCGTCCTGATACGTCCAAGAACGACACTGCATCTAAAAAAGGAAGTGAATAATTTAAAATAAAAACGTTAGACATTAGATTACGCTATACATTCATCCTGTCTCCTACCACGCGGCATCATCCATACATAGAGGAAAGAAAAGCAATACATTTTTACCACATATACATTTAAATGTAATGTGCTTTTTCAATATATTTCATCATACTGCAATGTTTTTCTTTTCTCATTTTTTTCATATTATAACACATTTTTTCCATCTCTTTATCATACTGATATATTTTTCCCACCATTTTAATCATACTGTACCGTTTTATTCCACATACTTTATCATATTGTAATGTACATTTTCCACATACTTTATCATACTGTAATGTACATTTTCCACATACTTTATCATACTGTAATGTACATTTTCCACATACGTTATCATACTGTAATGTACATTTTCCACATACTTTATCATACTGTAATGTATATTTTCCACATACTTTATCATACTGTAATGTATATTTTCCACATACTTTATCATACTGTAATGTACATTTTCCACATACTTTATCATACTGTAATGTACATTTTCCACATACTTTATCATACTGTAATGTATATTTTCCACATACTTTATCATACTGTAATGTATATTTTCCACATAATATAAAATGTCTGTGTATCTAGATTTATCGACTAATGTTCAAGTGTCAGAGAAACGACTCGCTGTTAAATCATAACGTAGTGGCTTCAAGTGCTCATTAATCGCGCACAACATTCACAAATAGCAAACGAAGCTTCAAGAAGTAATTTCCCCATTCTCATTGATAACGATTTGTTACATATATGATGCTCTCTATTTATTCTCCTGAAGCGCTATTTTGGGTTGTTGATTTTTGTTCTACACTGCGCGGCAATTCATGAGTCGATACACGCGTGTGTATATATAGTATCCCTGTCATCAAGTACCATGTCCGCTGGCGCAGGTGATCACGTCACTCCAGAACCTTCTATTTCTACCGTTGTGTAAATTCTACTGTTGTAAAAAAAAAAAAAAAAGAAAAAAAAAAAATGTAAAGAACCCCTGTCACGCCAAGTGGCGTATAGGGAATATGGTGTTAGTGACCATACATTTTACAGACCTTCAGCACATGATTTTTTGGGGTAATGTGGTCGGTATTACGCCCGCGCCGTGTACTTTCCCTAGAAAAAATCCGGTACCCATTTTAGGCTAGGTGAACCCGAAAGCCGTCGGTTGGGATCGAACCCTACCTCTTGTCCTTTGTAAATTCTACTGTTTGCTTACTACCAAAACATTCTCTTATGTGTCTTGAATTTTTTATCCCTCCATTTCCTTCTATCTCTCCTTAGTTCGATTTTTGCAGTTGTCACAGTATATTCTAGTAATATACCTTCTCATACATGGCACCAAAGTGACGCATGTTTTGGGAGGAAGAAAGGGGGCGGTATGAGTGGTCTAGAGGTAATACGCCTGTCTCTGGATCATAATGTCCTTGGTTCGAAGCTCGGCGGATATTTTTCATTTCAAATTCGTGGTTTTATCCTCCCTCATTCTCTGGGTAGTGAGATCTAATATCTACCCTTCTTGGATAACAGCAATACACTGAAGATCCCGTGTGCGCTCTGCGCATGTTAAAGATAACCTAGGCAGTTTTAAATCGAAAAGAGTAGACTAAAAATGACCACTGTCCAGGAAAATATAAAGGAAAAATTTCTACACAAAACGATAAAACTCACGACGAAAAAAGAGAGTACTTGTTAAGTCGGAGAATGTCTGCCTATATGGCGAAGGACACTTGAGCACACGGCTGTCGGAATAAATGTGCGATAAATTAATATTCATGTAAAATACAAGTGGTCGGAACTTCGCTAGAAACATAAACCTGACGTGCACAAATAAGATGACTCTTTTCTTATCATTTTGGAAATAAGTCATTTTTTGCGTTGGTTTCTATTGGAACGTTCTCGATACTATTTTTAGCTCTGCGTGAAATTATAAACAAACTGCTATGAAACCACAGACAGCTATATCTAAGGCTCGCGGGCTGAGAGGGTGTTCCCGAAATCACCCAAGATTGTAACGACTTCATTTGTGCGAGCTATATAGTCATACGTTATTTTACCCACAACCGCACCTGCTTGTAATGATGAAGACGTCACAGGTTTTGATTATTTCATTCAGCCCACGGGCCTTGTATATAGTTTGCTATCTATGAAACCACATTTATGTGGCCTTTAATGATAGGCATGTATGTTGTCTGACTGTCCAGGGCTAACTTCTAAAAGTCAATCAGGCTTTACAAAACAATGAAGGACGCGCATTTATAAGTGCCATTGACCCAAAAACAAAAATGGTTTTATAATATTTGCATTCATTCTGTGAAACTGAGCTTTAGTTTGAGTTATTCTGTCCCTCTGTTACACATATGTCATCTGAAGTTAAAATGCATTCAATCAATAACTAGCATATACATCCATTCATACATACATTGATTCACATATACATAAAGGGAATAAGCGTGCCACAAGTGACGCAGTTAGGGCGTTGGATTGCGAATACAAATACTGTGGTTTAATCCCAGCCTAATACTTTCCACTCGGTCAGCTGGACAAAAATAGAGAGGCCAAATGTCTTAATGGGATTGGGAAGGTAATAACACCGAGAAAGTACACTGGTTAAAGGTAAAGGTAACGGTCAAAGTAATGGTAAATGTAATAGTAATGGTAAAGGTATAGGTAAAGGTAACGGTAAAGGTAACGGTAAAGGTAACGGTAAAGGTAATGGTAAAGGTAACGGTAAAAGTAATGGTAAATGTAATAGTAATGGTAAAGGTATAGGTAACGGTAAAGGTAACGGTAAAGGTAACGGTAAAGGTAAAGATAAAGGTAAAGATAAAGGTAACGGTAAAAGTAATGGTAAATGTAATAGTAATGGTAAAGGTATAGGTAAAGGTAACGGTAAAGGTAACGGTAAAGGTAACGGTAAAGGTAACGGTAAAGGTAAAGGTAAAGGTAAAGGTATAGGTAAAGGTAAAGGTAACGGTAAAGGTAACGGTAAAAGGTAACGGTAAAGGTAAAGGTAATGGTAAAGGTAAATGTAAAGTTAAAGGTAAAGATAAAGGCAAAGGTAAAGGTAAACGTAAAGGTAAATGGTAAAGGTAATGGTAAAGGTAAATGGTAAAGGTAATGGTAAACCTAAAGTTAAAGGTAAAGTACTATACTTGAATCGGTGTAATAACACGCGAATTTTCACCCCATGTGCTCGACCTCGAAGTGTTCTGAGACTTCTGGATGGTGTCACTTCAAGCATTGAAACTCACGATGCTAGGCGGCAGTCCTCGCCTTCCCAGAGTACTACCCTGGTACCCATTTCTGCCAGCGGCTGGGTCAACCGCGGTTTTTTTTTTCCAACCACAAGTAAAACTCACACTGTTTCCAGCGGGTATCGAACTCGGGTTGTCCGAACATCGGTAACCTAGTCGGGTAGAGCAGTGGTTGCATTCATTTAAAGCACTTCTGCCTAGTTATTGTAACCTTTAAAAATATGTCACGTGCCAACAAAACACAACACCTTACGGATCATCTTTAACCTTCACCTCAATATGCACGTGCATTTCTATGTTTGTCTTTTCTTGGCCGTCCCCGGAAATCTCAACATTCTTCTCAGAAACTACCAGATCTCTACGGCCTTTCGATGATCCTCTTTTGTTTATTTACCGACTATCCATGTTTCCTTTCAATAAGCTGGGACTGGATCTATAAAACATAATATAATGACACTAACATCATAACCCACATACGCCATTCGCGTGGCAGGTACGCTTAACATGCATACATATACGCATAATCAATTAACTGCGGAGAAACTAGCAATCGATACAGCCCATACAACACGATAGGAAGGTGATTGTTAAGTATCACCTTAAGCTTGAGATATCGTAGCTGGGCGACAGCTGTTGGCCTGTTATGTTTACGATATTGGCAAATGATGATAATTGTGTTGATAACGGTGGTCGTGTGTCCCGGGAAAGCTGGTGGGTAAGCTATCTGTCTTTGTTCGTGGTGTTTTTTTTGTAGGGAAATTGATTGATTTGAAGGTAATAATTGTAAATACGCAAAGATTTATTTTTGAGACGAATTGCAAAGCGAGAAGTAGAAGAGGAGTGAAGAAAGAAAGAAAGAAAGAAAGAAAGAAAGAAAGAAAGAAAGAAAGAAAGAAAGAAAGAAAGAAAGAAGAAAGAAAGAAAGAAAGAAAGAAAAGGAGAGCTAGAAAATAAAATAAGAAAGAAAGATGAAAAATAAAGAAAGATGAGAAAGTGAAGAGAAATAACAAGAAGAGAAGGAGGAAGAAGTTGAAAGAGGGGAAGGTAAGGTAAAGGAGATGAAGAAGAACGAGAAGTAGGACTAGGAGGAAAAGCTGAAGAACAAAGAGAAGATTAAAAAGATGAAGAAGAAGGATAAGAAGAGGAAGAGGAAGAAGTAGTAGAAGAAGAAGAATAAGAAGAAGAGGATAAGAAGAAGAAGAATAAGAGAAGAAGATTAAGAAGAGAAGAATAAGAGGAAGAGGAATAAGAGGAAGAAGAATAAGAGGAAGAAGAATAAGAGGAAGAAGAATAAGAGGAAGAAGAATAAGAGGAAGAAGAATAAGAGGAAGAAGAATAAGAGGTAGAAGATTAAGAAGAAGAAGAATAAGAAGAATAAGAAGAAGAGAATAATAAGAAGAAGAACAATAAGAGGAAGGAGAATAAGAGGAAGAAGAATAAGAAGAAGAAGAATAAGAAGAAGAACAATAAGAGGTAGAAGAATAAGAAGAAGAAGAATAATAAGAGGAGAACAATAAGAAGAAGAAGAATAAGAAGAATAAGAAGAAGAAGAATAAGAAGAAGAACAATAAGAAGAAGAACATAAGAAGAGAAAATAAGAGGAAGAAGAATAAGAAGAAGAATAAGAAGAAGAACAATAAGAAGAACATATGAAGAAGAAGAATAAGAAGAAAAAGAAGAAGAAGAAGAAGATTAAGAAGATTAAGAAGATGAAGAAGAGACCGCTCTAGTGGAACACTTATCTACCACAATTTCCTTTGCTATTTTATTTATTTTTACTCAACCCGCGCTCATGTAAAAATCCCCCCGTTTGGAAGGTGAGACGCGCCTCAGACAGGTGTACAGACATCGCTTCTAGCACGCTGCAATAGATTAATCACAATTATTCCTCTATTATCGTATATCCTATCTATATCTCTTCTATATCCGTAATCAATCTTTCCTCTAATTATCTTCTCCCTCTATTCCTCCCTCCTTAATTATCTAATTACAATCGGACCTCTAAGCACATCTTTAATAAAACCTTCTCTGTATCCCAATATCTTCTCTATTCCTCAACATATTCCTTTCTCTTCCCCTCCCCTTCTATTCTATGTCCCTGATCAAAATCTTTCTTCTGTCCAAATCTTTTATCTTCTTCTCTATCTCCTTCCTATCATCAAAAAATATTCATTATTCCTGAAATATTCTCTCTCCATGAGATATCTCTCTCTTCCATATCTCTCTGTCCATGAGATATCTCCCTCTCCATAATATCTCTCTTTCCATATCTCTCTCTCCAGATATCTCTCTGTCCATGAGATATTTCTCTCCATGAGATATATCCCTCTCTGTATCTCTCTCTATATATCTCTCTGCCCATGAGATATTTCTCTCCATGAGATATCTCCCTCTCCAAATATCTCTCTTTCCATATCTCTCTGTCCATGAGATTTTCTGTCGATGAGATATATCCCTCTCCATGATATCTCTCTCTCCATATTCTCTGTCCATGAGATATTTCTCTCCATTAGATATCTCTCTCTCCATGATATCTCTCATTCCATATCTCTCTGTCCATGAGATATCTCCCTCTCCATGATATCTATCTCTATCTCCATATCTCTCTGCCCATGAGATATTTCTCTCCATGAGATATCTCTCTCTCCGTGATATATATATCTATCTATCTATTGACCTTTCGAGCCGTAACCGGCCCATAGGATGAATTACGACCAAGATACCAATCCTTCAGATTACTTCTCCTATATGAATTTTTGTTCTAGCAGTTTTCTTTTAAAGATATTTTATTAAATCTCGCCATCTGTCTCTGTTCTGTGCAAGCAGTTCTATCTCATTGAGGGAGCCGATTCCTGCTGCTCTTGCTCTCTCATCAATGTTCTTCTCAGTGTCTCCCTGGGTCTTCCTCTTTTTCTTTTTACCTGTTGTTTCCCATATGAGGCTGAGTTTCTTTGCTATTCGATTATTATCTCTTCTCATCACATGTCCAACGTATGACCATCGTCTTTTCTTTATTACTGAAGATATTAGTGGTTGATTGGCGATTTCTCTAATTTCCTCGTTTGTTTGAATTCGTTCCATTCTATACCAAGTATTTTCCTTAGACATTTATTTTCGAATGCGTTCACTTTGTTTCTATATCTCTTGTTGTTTTCCAGCTTTCACCGCATACGTAAGGGTTGATAGTACATTTGATTTGAATAGCCTAGTTTTGTGTTTGTGCTAATGAGTTTTGATTCCACAACTTTTCAAGGCTTCTGAAAGACATTGCTGCTTTAGCCAGTCTGATTCTAATTTCTTTGCTCGTATCCCCTCTCGATCAATGTGACTTCCAAGATAGATAAAGTGATCGATCTCTTCTACTGGTTTGTTTTTCCATGTATATTTTGTCACTTGTTGGAATTAAACTTTTCATGACTTTAGTCTTTTCATGATTGACCTCAAGCCCAATTTTGCTGGCTATTGATGATAGTTCATTTGTGTTTTCCTGCATCGTTTTTATCTGACTGCTGATGAGAACTATGTCATCAGCAAAGTCGAGGTCCTCCAAATGGTCTCTTGTATCCATTCGATGCCTTTATTACCAGTGCAGCATTTCTTCATTATGAAGTCCATAACAATTCCAAATAACAAGGGCGATAAAATACATCCTTGTTTAAACCCCAGTTTCTATTGGGAAACATTCGCTCAGTCCTTCCTCTGTTCGAACTGCACATGTGTAACCATCATACATGTCTTTGATAATATTTATGATTTTTGATGGTAAGCCATATTGCTTCAGAATTTTCCACAAAGAATCTCTATGAATACTATCAAATGCTTTTTTGAAGTCGATGAAGTTAAGTACAAAAGGTTTTGCTTTTCAATATGTTCCTCCAATTAAGTCGTAGAGTGAAAATGTGGTCAAGACAGCTTCTCCCTTTTCTAAACCCAGCCTGTTCTTCACGCATTACTGTATCTATTGAATCCTTTATTCTATTTAGGATGATTTTACAGAATAACTTTGAGGCAACTGACAAAAGTGTCACGCCTCTCCAGTTGTTACAATCTCTAAGATTGCCCTTTTTTGGGATCTTAACAATGATTCCTTTTTTCCATTTATGAGGCGTCTTCTCTGTTTTCCAAATGATGTTGAAATTTTTGGAGATGTATTAAAGAAATAAAAAAGAATATATATATTCAAACTCTTCAAGACAGAAATAGACGGCTACGATATGACTGGTTGGTGCGCGCGCCACACACACCAACACATATACACACACACACACGTAGAAGACTAATAATTTCACAAAATGGCGTGAAATTAATGCCCTCGTCATGCTCGTTCGTGACAGTGAACACAAACATATGTTAACATAGAGAGAAATGATTAACAGCTAATGGGATTAACAAACGGATGCCTGATAGCATCAGACATACAGCGTGATGAGAATTTAAATTGACAAAAACACCATATATATATATATAGCCGTGTATGTAATAGAAGCCACATAGAGGTAACAAATGTGTAAATGCTGGTGTGTAAAAAGATGTACAAGAGAGATATAAATGTCACAGCCAGACGACTACTATTTATCGTTGGCCCCTAAAGGACTTTAAACTGGAATAGACGCGCTGTATCGTGGCCTACAACACATTCATTATATGCACCTTTCGGCCAAAATACAGCCAACTTCAACATGACATTTTTGGCACGGTATTGCCCTCCCCCCCCCTGCTCCAGTTTGTTTGGCAAGACTCGTTCGTCTGTTTCCGCGTTCAAACCAGAGAAATGAATCGGATCTTTGTCTGTTTCTGATTCGCTAGGTCTAGCGATGTTGCAGTAGAAGTCCTGAGCTCAACTTGTGTAATGATATCACTCTCTGTCTCTCCTCCTCTCCCCTATCTCTCTTCTCTCTCTCTCTCCTCTATCCCTCTTCTCTCTCACTCTCCTCTCTCTCCCCTCTCCCCTCTCTCTTCTCTCTCTCCTCTCTCTCCTCTCCCTTCGCTCTCCCTCCTCTCTCTCTTCTCTCTCCTCTCTCTCTCCTCTCTCTCTCCTTTCTCTTTCTCTCTCTCTCTCCCTATCCCCTCTCTCTCTCTTCTCTCTATCCTCTCTCTCCCCTCTCTCTCTCTTCTTGGTGTTCACCCGTGTCCAAATGGTCGTTGTGATACGCAGTATCGCTAGTTTCCAGCATAGCCTTTCGGCCCGACACATCCGTCTTCAGCATGATATATGGATTTCCTGACCACGTTTTGCCCGGACAGCGACCAGTGTGGCCTATTCTTTTCGACTTTAAAGTACCTAGGATTTTTTAACATGCGCGAATGCACACGGGACCTCCTATTTTGGGCCGTTTTCAGATAGGGCTAGACAATCGGATCTCACATACTCAGATAGGGCTAGACATCGGATCTCAATACTCAGAGAGGGCTAGACATCGGATCTCAATACTCAGAGAGGGCTAGACATCGGATCTCAATACTCAGAGAGGGCTATACATCGGATCTCAATACTCAGATAGGGCTAAACATCGGATCTCAATACTCAGATAGGGCTAGACATCGGATCTCAATACTCAGAGAGGGCTAGACATCGGATCTCAATACTCAGATAGGGCTAGACATCGGATCTCAATACTCAGAGAGGGCTAGACATCGGATCTCAATACTCAGAGAGGGCTAGACATCGGATCTCAATACTCAGAGAGGGCTATACATCGGATCTCAATACTCAGATAGGGCTAAACATCGGATCTCAATACTCAGATAGGGCTAGACATCGGATCTCAATACTCAGAGGGGCTAGACATCGGATCTCAATACTCAGAGAGGGCTAGACATCGGATCTCAATACTCAGAGAGGGCTAGACATCGGATCTCAATACTCAGATAGGGGCTAAACATCGGATCTCAATACTCAGAGGGGGCTAGACATCGGATCTCAATACTCAGAGAGGGCTAGACATCGGATCTCAATACTCAGAGAGGGATAGACATCGGATCTCAATACTCAGAGAGGGCTAGACATCGGATCTCAATACTCAGGGAGGGCTAGACATCGGATCTCAATACTCAGAGGGGCTAGACATCGGATCTCAATACTCAGAGACCGGGAGAGAGTAAAACCACGATGAAACCACGGGTATGATTTTTTGACAAATTCCCACCGCCTTTGACGGAAATGGAAAATGCAACCTGGAACTCTGCTGCCCATACATGGACATCGTACCTCTAGACAACCGAGTACCATGACACGATAAAATAAATCAACAAAAATTGACAAACAAATAAATATAATGTAGGCAGACTAAAGTCAAAAATGTGGATTTAATCAAGCCAACGGAATGGAGTAAATATATTCACAATGTTCATAAATATTGTTAGGCATATACAAAGAAATAGAAACATATAGGGCAAAAAATGCATATGCATACGTTTTGGTAAACATACAAATAAACTTAGAAATGTAATATACAGGAGACTGATAGGTAGATGTGCAGATAGATATAGAGACGGACCTTCAGTGAATGACAGACAGGCTGGCAGGCAGACAGAGACAGGCAGAAAGACAGACAGAAAGGTAGACGGACAGGCAGACAGAAAAGCAAGCAGATTGATAGATTAGGCAGCAGGCAGGCGGGCAGACAGACAGAGGCAGGCAGAAAGACAGACAGAGGCAGGCAGAAAGACAGACAGAAGGGAGACAGAAATGTAGACAGACCAGGTAGAAAGAAAAGCAGCAGATTGATAGATTAAGCATTGAGGCGGGCGGACGGGCGGACAGACAGACAGACAGACAGACAGACGGACGGACGGACGGACGGACGGGACGGACAGACAGACTGACATACATGTAGGTAGATAGGTTGGTAGTAGGTAGGTAGGTAGGTCGATAAGTAGGTAGATAGGTAACTACTAATAATATACATTAACCGAGAACAGTGTTACCTGTACTCTCGTTAGTAAACCCAATGTATGCTGCTACCTACAAAGGGCAGACAGTCAACGACCACTGGCTGGTAATTGATGCACTACTAGTGTTTCTTTTATTGCAAGTTGACACCATGCATGTCATGTTGAGTGTAACATATGGCGCGAACGACGCACGCCAACTAGCGAGGCCGACCGCCCACATGCGGCCGGGACGGTATTTAAACTGAAGCAGGATTAGATATCAAAAACAGCTTATGGTACTCGGATGAAACATTACAACAGGAGAAATTGAGGGGCCGGGTAGGGAAGGTTCGGAGCTTGCCTCCCATTAAACAATAATCAGTATATTATTTGTTCACAATCAAGACACTATATGATCTGTATGTTTGTTTGTGTACACAGTCAACGCATCAGAAGATTATCATGTTTTCTGTTAACAATAGAGACATTATAAAATCCTCATGTTTTCTGTTCACAATAGAGACATTATAAAATCCTCATGTTTTCTGTTCACAATAGAGACATTATAAAATCCTCATGTTTTCTGTTCACAATAGAGACATTATAAAATCATCATGTTTTCTGTTCACAATAGAGACATTATAAATCATGATGTTTTCTGTTCACAATAGAGACATTATAAAATCATGATGTTTTCTGTTCACAATAGAGACATTATAAAATCATCATGTTTTTTGTTTACAATCGAGACACCATAAAATTATCATATTTATGTTCACAATCGAGACAACATAAAATCATCATGTTTTTTGTTCACAATCGGGACACCAAAATACCATGATCCGTCTACCTAGAACAGACCATTCCAGACAGCTTGATCACCTTCACCAACTCGGCACGGTCCACTCAACATGCAAATGAAGCAAATAATCAACAAACTGTCGAGTCTACAGTCAGTTCCGATATCAGACATTATCCATGGAAGCATAAAATGTGAAAGAAACAAGACCTGGTGACGCGGGAAGAGAGATTTTGTTCAGTGTCGCTGGGTTGATAAAATAGTAAACAGAATGGCTGCCATGAGAACATAATTCATTCTTGGAAAAGGCGGGGGGGGGGGGGGGGGTTGATGACTGTTGAAACGTGACGTATGAAGTCATACAGTCATGGGTAAAATGACTGTATAAGACTGATTTTAAGACTGAGAAAACGTGGTTTTTGACTGATGTAAAGTAAAAGTGACCTATGGAAGCGAATCATGGACAGTAGACAAACAAATGAAAAGACGATTAGAGGCCACAGAGATGGTATTTCTCAGAAGAATGTTGAAAGTTCCCTACACAGCTAAAAAGACCATAAGGAAGTTATCAAAGAGGCCAACCAAAAAAGGCAGCTCCTAAAAAAATATCATAAAGAAAACAATCAACATTTTTCGGGTACGTCATGAGAAGATGAAAGTTGGAATACTTGGCTACAACTGGCAAAATAAAAGGAAAGAGATCGCGGACGACAAAGATAGAAAATACAGGATAGCTTGGTTTCTTGGCATGGAAAACAGTCACAACAGAACTGATACGATACACTGTAGATAGAAGATTGTGGAAGGACATGATCACCTACGCCAACCGGTATGGCACATGATGATGAAAATAACAAGTAAAGTACCCCGTCACGCGAAGTGGCGTATAGGGAATATGGTGTTAGTGACCATACATTTTACAGACCTTCAGCACATGATTTTAGGGGTAATGTGGTTGGTATTACGCCCGTGCCGCTTCACTTTCCCAGAAAAAATCCGGTAACCATTTTAGGCTGGGTAAACCCGGAAGCCGTCGATTGGAATAGAAACCTTACCCCTTGTCCTTTGTAGTCCAGCTTACTAACCACTGAGCTATCGCGACTGCCTTAACTGATGTAGACTGGAAAAAATGTTCAGGAATAAAGAGGTAAAGGATAAAGGGACAAAAATATTTCGGGAGTTGGAGACAGAAGAAATAGATTGTGACTGATAGATTGTCAATCTATTGATTGATTGAATGAATTTGATTGACTGATTTAATTTTGATTGAATTGTCACCTTTACGTGTAAAAACCGGGTGATACCTTACGGGGAAAGAAGGGGTCACCCTTTAGAGGATTTGATTGATTGATTGATTGAAGGGGCGACGCTAAAGGATTGATTGATTGATTGATTGATTGAAGGGGCGACGCTAAAGGATTGATTGATTGAAGGGGCGACGCTAAAGGATTTATTTATTTATTGATTGATTGAAGGGGCGACGCTAAAGGATTTTGATTGATTGATTGATTGATTGATTGATTGATTGATTGATTGATTGATTGATTGATTGAAGGGGCGACACTAAAGGATTGATTGATTGATTGATTGATTGAGGGGCGACGCTAAAGGATTGATTGATTGATTGATTGATTGAAGGGGCGATGCTAAAGGATTGATTGATTGAATGATTGATTGATTGATTGATTGATTGATTGATTGATTGATTGATTGATTGATTGATTGATTGATTGATTGATTGATTGATTGATTGATTGATTGATTGAATTATCTCTAGAACGTAAATAAATACGACGAAAGAAAAAGAAGATGAAATTATTGTCCGTGAGAATCAAAGATGCCCAATCTGAGTCTGTACACCCAGTCGTGATGCTGACGTGGCTGTTCTATCGTCTATATGGTCAGCAAATTAACGATGTACCACCTGTCTCTTCATGAGATGCTGACGTGACTGTTCTATCGTCTATATGGTCAGCAAATTAACGATGTACCACCTGTCTCTTTCATGAGATGCTGACGTGACTGTTCTATCGTCTGCATGGTCAGCAAATTAAAGATGTCCACCTGTCTCTTCATGAGATGTTGACGTGACTGTTCTACTACCTTCGCAGGTCAGCAAATTAACGATGTACCACCTGTCTCTTTCATGAGATGCTGACAGATGGACAGCAAATCATGTATCTTTCTCTCCTTCCCTCAACAGCCCGGTCCAAAACCCTGCACCATCAACGCACCATGTCTGTACCACCCTCCCACGTGAGTCTACATGCAGCATCTTACTTTTCACTTTGATCTCTGTCCTCTATTATTTGAACGGAAGATAGCGGCATCAATGAATGCTACAAGAACTCCACACCCAAGGGCTATTCATGAAAAAAATGGTCGATGGAATATTAGAAACACTAGGCAACTTAAACACTAGAAGAAGCCAACAGAAGAGCAAACGACCGCAACTATACCTCCCCTTGCACAGCTGTTTTGTCACCGATGCTTTAGTTGATTTGCACATTTGTGTCTTTTCAGTAAAATAAAATATTCAAGCTCCTATTTTACACTCCAAGTGACTAGAAGAAGATGTGATTTAAAATGCTACAACTTTTGTTGTAACGAAACGTGCATCCTTCAAACTCTCAGATTTGACAATCGTTTTAATCTTCAAGAAATCAAGAATGGCTGTAGTTGTGGAAGGCACCGGTATCACTGCAAACGAATTAAATCCATAATTGCTCAACCGCCCGTGCCAGTGGAATCATCCGAATTAATATAATCATATTACAAACAAAGAAATGTAGCTGCAGTCCTCTTGAAAGCAGTATCAGCACACGCGAAAAGACATAAATCCAAACCGCACAGAAAATGAATCAAGAATAACGTTAGGTACAGTCGTCAAATGTCTGTAGAAATTTGGTTTTACAGAAGAATGTTAAGAGTACCATGGACAGCTAAGGAGAGTAATGAAAATGTTCTGAAAGAGGTCAAAGCAAAAAGAGAGCTAATTTCAATATTAGAAAGAAACAATCATCATTTTTTGGCCATGTAATGAAAGAGAACAACTGGAATATATTGTAACAACTGGAAAAATTGAAGGACGAAGAGATAGGGGGAAGCAAGGAGAAAAAATACCAGACAGCTTAAGAGAATGGCTTGGCAGAAAGTCAACAACAGAAATGATAAATAACTGTCGAGATCGAAAGTTGTGGAGAGACATGATGACCTACGCCAGCATGCCCGGTACTTGATGATGATGACTTTCATAAAATATGTTGTGTTAACTCGCAGTCACGGTGGTCTTAATGACGTGTCCATGAGCACGCGTTGATCAAGTGTGTTGTCAGGACTCAGGAAAAGATCGAAGGCAGGAACAGAAAACGGGGAGGGGGAAGGTGGGGGTAATGAAACCAGTCGAAACAAAGAGTGACAGAAAGAAATAATGTAAAGAAAAGAAACTATGGAGCAAAATTGACGAAAACTAGAGAAAAGAAACATTGAGCAGAATAATTTAAAGTGTGAGATGAAAAAAAACAGCTGGAGGGATTTTTTTTTTTTTGGGGGGGGGGTGGGGGGAGGGGGGGAAGGGGGGGAGAGACTACCCAAAACAAGAAAAATAACCACTTTAAACAGAAAGGAAACTTCTTTCTGGCGTTCTTCCTACGACTGGATATAACAAAGGATATACATTCAATTAGCAACAGAGAAACCGATAGATACGTCAACAAATAACACCAGGGATTTGACAAGAATAGCAATTGGGAAATAGACGACCAAATAACACTAGGGATATGAATGGAATAGTAACAAGGAAAATAGATAGACGACCAAAAAACACTACGGATATGAATGTAATAGTAAAGGGATATAGACGACCAAATAACACTAGGGATATGATTGTAATAGTAACAGGGATATAGACGACCAAATAACACTAGGGATATGAATGTAATAGCAACAGGGATATAGACGACCAAATAACACTAGGGATATGAATGTAATAGTAACAGGGATATAGGCGACCAAATAACAAATGTTGACGCTAAAAACGATATTCAAAGAGGACAAGATAAAAGGAATAGAAATAAATCGCTGTAAACACGGTCGCCATAAAATAAAATCATGTGACTAATCCTTTTTGCGCACTGAGCGCGCAAATATCGCAGTTCGGTTTAAGCTGCCATGACGTGTCTTCCAGTGCGAGGCGAGTAAGAGAACACAAATATTCCACAATCCACTCATTTTTACAGGTGACGTTTTTGACAATTTGTGAACCACGAAAATGTCAACAGCCTCGATTTCTTAGCTTCTAAATCCTCCTCTTTAGCACGGATAATTTAGTACATACTCTGAAGTATTCACAACTCCTTTCTACAATTCATTTAAAATATTTTTACGGAAATGCTACTTTGTGTATCTCTAAGTCAACGGAATATGAGCACCTTTCAAGCACAAATATCAAGTGACAAAATGACAACGTTAATGTTCGTTGAGTTTACTACCTTCAGCGAACAATGCGGATCAGTCACAACAAGACAACTAAAACACCACTGTTAAATAGTATTGACAGACACAACACACTCACACACCCAACAACATCGGCACTCAGAATCAACACGACGTGACGTTTGTTATTCCAGTCGCTAGTATTGCCTGTCATCTCGTTAGTACAGCTGCAACAACATATCATAGGCTGTTCGCTGCATCATTAACGTGGCCCAAGTGCCTCGTTTTCCACTCACTCACACACAAACCCAGGTCAGTGTATTTTCGCTAATACGGTTTGTAGACGTAGCTACTTAATTCAACACACACAAAAAATACACAAATAGAAACGCCCCAAAGCGGAAAGTCGTAGGCGGAGAAGTCGTAAAAATGTTATCCATCTAGGTCGACAGATAAAAAGTTTGTGAGATGAAGAAGCTGCTCTGTTATGTTCGTGGGACCAAATTTCGCTGCCGCCGGAAAATCCCCCATATCCGCTCCATTCATGTCACGGCTCACGCCAACGCGCTCTGGCGGCAAATTCTGTTGACAAGATCGACTACCATGAATGCTTAATCTGTAGCACAGGCGACGATTCCAGTCGATGTTCATCGAATACATAATGCACAATTGCTTTCTTACTTCAGTTTCCCCGAAAAGACACATTTAAACATATCAACCAAATATGGTTTAAGCGACTAGTCTGGGTAAAAACATGGCGACATGCCGCCATTTTGTTTTGCCGGTTATGACGTTAACAGGATCAAACTCCAGTGCGAGCCAAAACGGCTGAGTGGGGCGATAATTTAAAACGACATCACCAAGAAGAGAGTGCCCACAGTCACCTCCAACGCCAATTTACTCAAATAAATCGGAAAAAATATATAAAAAACAGTCCCCCACACAAAAAAAAGAAATTACTGATGACAATTCTCTAAAAGCCTTCGAGCAAGGCCGCCATCTTCCTCTGAAGCCGGTTGAACGTAATACCCACTATTTCAGCAACTATTCAGCAAATATCTAAATAACCAATTATTATATAATTCTTCTAAATGTTTAACAAACTAATGATCTTAATATTTAACTAATTCTCTTCATATTTAAGTAATTCTCTTAATATTTAACTAATTCTCTTAATATTTAACTAATTATCTTAATATTTAACTAATCCTCTTGATAGTTAGCTAATCCTCTTAATATTTCACTATTTCTCTTAATATTTAATTAATTCTCTTAATATTTAACTAATTATCTTAATATTTAACTAATCCTCTTGATATTTAGCTAATCCTCTTAATAGTTCACTATTTCTCTTAATATTTAACTAATTCTCTTAATATTTAACTAATTATCTTATATTTAACTAATCCTCTTGATAGTTAGCTAATCCTCTTAATATTTCACTATTTCTCATAATATTTAACTAATTATCTTAATATTTAAATAATCTTCTTGATATTTAGCTAATCCTCTTAATTTTAACTAATTCGTTACTTATATATTGTATTAGTTAATTAAGCTAGGAAGAAGCCAGCACAACAAATATAAATAATTAACCAATTAAGTATATAAATATTTTTTTAATTTTTGCAAACGAATTACCAATTCAACTGATCTATTACATACTGACACACATGTCCACTTTACTCAATATCTAATTACTTAACTAACTGAGTAAAGTTAATTAAATACTTATCTAAGTAACTAAACATTTCGTTATTAATTATAAACAAATTGTTTTACCAGATACATTGCTCTTATTGCTATTGATTGCGTATTTGTATCAAGTAACTAAATTATTAATTACTTAATTAAATAATTTACTTGCTACTTAATTACCCGGCAGATTATTTAATGAAGTAACAGTACTAGCTTGTGAATATTTCGTTATTTAAGCATCTTCAACATGAGGTTCATATGCTCATCATCATCATCATCATCATCATCATCATCATTTGCCATAAAAGTCGGTGTAGGCGATCATGTCGTCCCACATCCCCTGTCTTCAGATGCAGAAACCCTTGGCACAAACAAATACATCCCATCAATACTGCGATATTAGTGGGTCATCATCATTGCACTCCAAACATGCCCATAGGTGCTCAGATCTCCTCCTCAGCAAGTCCCGCAGTGTCCAGCGACTGACGACTCCAGTTCTGTGTTGGTTAATAAGACTTCTTACACGGCCACTAAGGAGCCGCGATAGCTCAGTGGTTAGTGAACTGGACTACAAAGGACAAGGGGTAGGGTTCGATCCCAACCGACGGCTTCCGGGTTCACCCAGCCTTAAATGGTACCGGATTTTTTTCTGGGAAAGTAAAGCAGCACGGGCGTGATACCGACCACATTACCCCAAAAATCATATGCTGGAGGTCTGTAAAATATAGGGTCACTAACACCATATTTCCCTATACGCCAGTTGGCGTGACGGGGGTACTTTAATTTTACTTTTACACGCCTACTAAGTTTCTCATTTCTGGCTGTGCACATCTTAACTCCCATCTCTTTCATCCGAAGGAGTGACGTGGACTCATGGTTGTCAAAGTCCTGTGTCTTTCCCACTTCCCGAGGGCATTGATGACGTCCGAGAATCATAGAAGGAGGAGGTATATTTACAGCACTCGGAAAAAATTGCAAATATCCAACAACAGAAGAAAAAAAAACAATATATGGTCCTAAGCAGGAGCGAACCCATACTCCATAGCACAGCGCCTTGCCACGAAAAGCCATGTGACATGGGGTAGGGGTTAAATCCTGCTTCGGACCACATATTGTTCTTTGTTTTTTTTTTCTGTTGTTGATTATTTGTCATTTTTTCGGAGTGCTGTAAATATACCCCCTCCTGTATTGATTCGCTGAATTATCGCCTCGGAAGTTTCCCCTCTATAATAATATTCATTTATTGCTATTTGTCTCCATTGATGATATCCGCCCGATCCATTGGTTGATCGTCCTCAAGAATAGCGCAGCGAACCAACCATCAATCTTCCTCTCCATGTTCAAGTAGCAGACTTGCTGGCGATGGTGGTCATGCGGCACTGTGTATTTTTTTTTTTACTACATTACTAAGCTTTTCTTTATGCCAGTCTTTGGAGATGTCTGGCATATTTTATTTATGCTACATTCTATTTCTCCTTAAGAATCTCCTACAATAAATCATTAAACACAATCTCTCAAAACAAATCATCAAACACAATCTCTCAAAACAAAGCATCAAACACAATCCCCCAAAACAAATCATCAAACACAATCCCCCAAAACAAATCATCAAACACAATCTCTCAAAACAAATCATCAAACACAATTTCTCCCCCCCCCCCAAAAAAAAAAAAACCCCAAACAAATCGTCAAACACAATCCCCCAAAACAAATCATCAAACACAATCTCTCAAACCAAATCATCAAACACAATTCCCCAAAACAAATAATCAACACAATCTCTCACACCAAATCATCAAACACAATTCCCCAAAACAAATCATCAAACACAATCTCTCACACCAAATCATCAAACACAATTCCCCAAAACAAATAATCAAACACAATCTCTCACACCAATCACCAATCATCAAACACAATCCCCAAAACAAATCATCAAACACAATCTCTCAAAACAAATAATCAAACACAATCTCTCAAACCAAATCATCAAACACAATCCCCCAAAACAAATCATCAAACACAATCTCTCAAAACAAATAATCAAACACAATCTCTCAAAACAAATAATCAAACACAATCCCCAAAACAAATCATCAAACACAATCCCCCAAAACAAATAATCAAACACAATCCCCCAAAACAAATCATCAAACACAATCCCCCAAAACAAATCATCAAACACAATCCCCCAAAACAAAATCATCAAACACAATCTCTCAAAACAAATCATCAAACACAATCTCTCAAAACAAATCATCAAACACAATAAATCTTCAAAGGCAAACTCCTACAAATCTCCCCAATAAAACATCCATCTAACATACAATAAATCTCCGTACATTATCTCCCCCAACAAATCCCCAGACACAGCCGCTCACAATGAACAACGACCACAACACGCCAACAAAAGGCAGTAAAAGACATAGTAATATCACTTACATCTGTAGCATATCTCTCGTGACAAGTACTTAAGTGTCAAGTGTCGAGCCACCCCTCGAGTGCTCTATATTCTAGCAATTATTATAACCAGCACTGTTTCAGATCCGAGTGAAAGTTGGTTACAGAAAATGATTGACATTATAGTCATTGCAAGCACACAAAAAACCGAAGTCATGGTGAACAATGAGAAAGACTTCCCGAAGCGCATAATTAAAGTAAATAGGACAGTGTCAGTGAGTCCGGATACATGGGAAGAGCTTTAACATCAAATGGTGGATATAGAGAAGCAACGATGAGTCGCTGTGATCAGGTAAAAGTTGCAATTCAAAGAGTAGAAAGTTAGTTATGAAACAACTCATTTTTGGCTGCGGAGAAAAAAAGAAAGCGAGTTTGTAAGTGTTTGAAGACACTCTCGACATGTGCGTCGTAAACTATGGGCAATCGGACATCAGACAATAATAATTCAAGTGAAAATACAAATGAAGGCGTTCTGAAAGAGGGTAAAGTAACAAGAAAAATTATACAGATAGCCGTCCTCACAGCAATTAATTAGTTGGGTAATTTTTGCTCAAATTCAGCTTGATAGGGTGGAGCGCCAGTTTTGAATAAGCCAACAGCTCGCTGTATTCCGACCCATGGAATATCCCTGGTACCTATTTATAGATGATGGGGGGATCCCAAGAGTCGTCAAGGCTGGAAAAAAATTTTTTTCTAAACTGGCATTTGAATCATGAACCTTCAAATCGGCAGGCGAGTGCACTAGCTACAAGGCAACCGGGCTCTCCGACGCGTTTAAGATGAAATTGAAACAATCATTTCTTCATGTAAATGGAAATGAACGAACTAAACTATCTTATGACAATAAGAAATACTGAGGAAAGAAGTGAATAGAAACCGAGAGGAGAGATACGAGACAGGAGAATTGTTCAGCAGAAAGTCAACAACAGAAATAAGAAATAACTACTAGTGACAACAAGTTCAGGAGAGAAATGATCACCTACGCAAGTTGGCACGGTAATTATTCAAGATAAATTCAGAGCAGTTGACAAACACAGTTCCATATGAAGCTGTGATTCAACCTAATCTCGATCAATCTCATTCTACACCAAACTGTAATCCCATTGATCCCAGTGAGGAGAGAGAGAGAGAGAGAGAGAGAGAGAGAGAGAGAGAAACAAAAAATGGGGGGGGGGGTGTTGCAGCATGCTTTCTTTCTGGAGGGTCGGAGATAACAATCTCAATAGAATTATCTTGAAAGAAAATGTTAGCACACACGCTTTTTCTTGTCAACTTATTACAACTTGGCTAAACAGCAACACGATAGATTGAAAACAGTGATTGTTACGTAACATAAGAGCCCATCGCTGTGGATTTTAAAAATCGTTGCAGGACTACCGCCATGTTAAAAGATACGTCATTCTAAGCTATTTCCATTGGTGGGCCTTAATTTTATTTATCTATTTCAAAAACGTGAATGGAAATCGATTATTGACTTTCACTTTCCAGCACCAGCGGTTCTCATTCACTTTACCGTTGCGGAACCTTTAAAATAACGACCATGTCCCAGATTATCCGGATCACAAAGTCTTTATACCAGCTCATTACTAACACTTTCAGTACGTTTCGACGCCCAAAACCGTGTGACGGAAGCGATCTCTGAAACAGACAGTAGACATCAGTATAACCGTGTGACGGAAGCGATCTCTGAAACAGACAGTAGACTTCATGTATAACCGTGTGACGGAAGCGATCTCTGAAACAGACAGTGGACTTCATGTATAACCGTGTGACGGAAGCGATCTCTAAACAGACAGTGGACTTCATGTATAACAGTGTGACGGAAGCGATCTCTGAAACAGACAGTGGACTTCTGTATAACCGTGTGACGGAAGCGATCTCTGAAACAGACAGTAGACTTCAGTATAACCGTGTTCGGAAGCGATCTCTGAAACAGACAGTAGACTTCATGTATAACCGTGTGACGAAGCGATCTCTGAAACAGACAGTGGACTTCATGTATAACGTGTGACGAAGCGATCTCTGAAACAGACAGTGGACTTCATGTATAACCGTGTGACGGAAGCGATCTCTGAACAGACAGCAGACTTCATGTATAACAGTGTGACGGAAGCGATCTCTGAACAGACAGTGGACTTCATGTATAACCGTGTGACGGAAGCGATCTCTGAAACAGACAGTGGACTTCATGTATAACTGTGTGACGGAAGCGATCTCTGAACAGACAGTAGACTTCATGTATAACCGTGTGACGGAAGCGATCTCTGAAACAGACAGCAGACTTCATGTATAACCGTGTGACGGAAGCGATCTCTGAAACAGACAGTGGACTTCATGTATAACAGTGTGACGCAAGCGATCTCTGAAACAGACAGTAGACTTCATGTATATCAGTGTGACGGAAGCGATCTCTGAAACAGGCAGTAGACTTCATGTATAACAGTGTGACACAGAAAAAAAGGATACAAATAATAATACATAAATATTATTATATAGGGAACTACCGAGGCGATATAGGGAACATCTTCCCTATTATCGCATCGGAAGTTCCCTATATAATAATATTTATTTATTTTATTTGTATCCAGTATATAACCACTGGAAACTACTATTTCTTCTGTTTCGTCCCAATAAATGTTTGTCTACAACACAAGTATTCAGCCCTACTGGGAGATACTTGCATTAATAGGAAAGTACAAATATACAATTTATTTCCGGTCTGTGATCGTTACCCTATGCTATAGTCATTGAGAACGCCTTCGTGTAAGACACTGCTACAATAGCTAATTTTTTAGTTAGCTGCGTGGCAGTGTGCCAAGCGTTCGGCTTCTCGTGGCAAGGCGCGGTGCCAGGGAGTACGGGTTCGATCCCGCTTCGGACCATATATTGTTCTTTTCGTTTTATTCTGTTGTTGTTTGTCTGTCAATTTTTCCGAGTGCTAACACATACTTCTTTGTTCTATTATTGACAGAAAAAAACCATGAAACAGACAGCAGACTTCATGTATAACCGTGTGACAGAAAAAAACCTAAAACAGACAGCAGACTTCATAAGCGAATGAGGAATCCCATTTTAAGAGAACGATGACCGCAGAAGAACAATTCAAACAGACACAGACAAGCGACCCCTCTCGCGGACCCCAAGATTTTAGACGTACCCCACTGAGTTAATCTAAACAGCGCCAATGCAGTCTGTGTTGTTACTTTGATCGTTTCTGCAGGAAAACAAAATATGTGGGCAATTATTTCATTATATATTTTTAGCATCGCATTATGTGCATTATTAGGTGTATTTTTAATCAATCAAAACAGCTCATAAGGTGGCTAACTTCCGCTGCTTCCAATAAACTCTGGCGGGTCGTGATACTGTTGAATGACGTCATCAACTTTCTCCATTTATATGTATCATCAGTCATTCTTTATATTATTGTGAAGTCGGGGCCTGTTCATTTTAAAATGTTATTTTCCCCATCTTTTTATCTACATGACAGTATGATCTACATGACTGGATGACAGTAAACATTAACTAAGGTAAAGCTTGTACCTTGTCATATATCCTATTTGGACTTCCGGTCAGTGTGGCGGATAGGCGGCAGGAACCAGTGAGGCTTAGCCTGAAAAGTGTTCCTTGTTGCAGTTTCCATATTCGTAGTCTGGCTTGGTGCCAGAGCTACTGAGCCTGTGCAATACCGCCAGCTGTGTGTTTTTTTCATCGTGTTTCGATATTCAGATTGCTTACGATAATGATGATATCGTGTGACGAAGGGCAGTTCAGATGCGTTCACTTTTGGTGCCGTCTGGCCTTATGTCCTTTGGCGTTTGCTGTAGCTGCAATGATCGGGACTGTAGCTGCCTTCTTTGTTTGGACCCGTCAGCGAGATGAGTTTTAACTCGGATGATTTCACTAGCACGGGCGGTTGAGCAATTATGGATTTTACTTCGTTTGTAGTGATACCTTGGTCTTCCACTAACTATAACTATAACCATAATCATAACCATAATCATAATCATATCCTATTTTTATTCTTCTTGTTTCCTTCCTCATTTACGTTTCAGCGTCGAAAAAAGATATTATTTGCGATCTTTAGCTCTTTGTTGGCCTCTGCTGCTGTTGTTTCCTATGTTTCTAATCCATCTTTTCGTGGTCGGCCCTTGTATTTAGTGTCTCGTAATGTTTAGTAAAGGCTAGTTGTTCTGTGTTTTAGTCTTTCTGCCATATCACGTGATAAAACCATGTTATTTATATTTATTTATGTATTCTATTGTCGAAATTATTCCTAACTTTGTTCTCCGTTCTTCATATATAATCTTTCTCTCAAGCTGTTCTCATTTGTCTGACACATTTCATCTCTGTTGTGCTTATTTTTTTTTTTATTGATTTGAATGTGTCTTATGTAAGTTTCCTAAAGGAAGGGGAGGGACGAATGGTATTAAATTTCGTGTACTGACCCCCGAATTTACAGACGAGAAGGTCAGTGCTCTTTCGTATATCTTCTCCAACTCATGGAGTCAAGTACCAATTTTATCAACTGAATAGATTGGAGAGCATCAAGATGTGACCTATCCACATTCATATTATCCAAGCCAAGCACACATACCCGATCCAATCCAAGCCAATGAACACATACAAGATCCAAGCCAAGCACACATTCACGATCCAATCCAAGCCAAGCAACACTTACACGATCCAATTCAAGCCAAGCAACACATACATGATCCAATCCAAGCCAAGCAACACATACACTATCCAATTCAAGCCAAGCAACACATATACGATCCAATCACGGCCAAGCAACACATACACGATCCAATCAAAGCCAAGCAACACATAGACGGTAAAATCCAAGCCAAGCAACACATACACGATCCAATCAAAGCCAAGCAACACATACACGATCCAATCAAAGCCAAGCAAAACATACACGATCCAATCAAAGCCAAGCAACACATACACGATCCAATTCAAGCCAAGCAACACATACACGATAAAATCAAAGCCAAGCAACACTTACACGATCCAATTCAAGCCAAGCAACACATACACGATCCAATCCAAGCAACACACTACGCTATCATTCAACGAACATTTTCTCAAATAAGAAACATCGCCATGTTTAAAGTGTGCCAGTCGATGAGTGTCAAGGCCCTTGTCCCCGCCAAGCCAAAATTTCAATGGAAAAAATAAAGGCAACAATAATAAATAAATGAAATAGCTGTTTAGGGAGTGCATTACCTGCTCCGAGGCTGGAAACCCACGCTAACGCCACTGATTGTGGTAGAGGAATCTGAAAGCTATTTGGACAAGAATATTTTTTTTTCTACAGCTGCGTTCTTTGACGGTTACTCCTCTTCAATGTCCGCTCTTAAGAGGGCCCTAAAGTAAACTTAACAGCGCTGTGTCGTGTGGTTTACAGTAGGTTGTGATATTTGTGTCTTTTGGTCCAACATCCCCGACGTTAACACGGCATTTCTGAGTGTCAGGTTGCAGACCTCTTCAATCTCTACTCGCTTACCCAGTCTCATTAATCGGTGACCGTGAGCGCCGCTTTAGCTCAGTGGTTATGAACTGGACTACAAGGGGCAAGAGGTAGGTTTCGATCCCAACCGACGTCTACCGAGTTCACTCAGCCTTAAATGGTACCGATTTTTTTTGGGGGAAAGTAAAGCTGCACGGGCGTAATGTCGACCACATTACCCCAAAATTCATGTGCTGAAGGTCTGTAAAATGTATGATCACTAACACCATATTCCTATACGCCACTTGGTGTGACGGGGGCACTTTACTTTTTTTTTTTTATTATTTTTTTTTTACATATTTTTTTATTGTGCCGAGTTCACCCGCTTCAAAAATGGGTTCATGAGATTTTTCTTGGAAGTGAAGGCGGCCTGGCGTGATACCGACCACATCACCCAAAAAAAGTGGCGTGGTCATAGAAAATATGGTCACTAGCACTGTATTTCCATGCGCCTACCTAGCAAGACATGAAGGGAACCTGAACTTTACAGTTTATATTAAGTGGGGGAGTAAAAGGATGTGTTAGTCTGAAAGTAAAAGCGCCGTGTGCAAGACGAACTCAACTCCGTTATTTAACTCCTACAGTGTAACTAACTAACCTTGCCCAACGCATCAAATATCCAAATATAAAGCTAAACAGTTAATGGTTAATGATATCAGTGTTTAACTGATTAGTTCAACATATAAAGGATGTAACTTGAAAGTTAAAAACAAAAACGCCACCGTATAACAACTAATCAGTTACGAGTTTTAAACATAAAGGATTACATTAACAAATCAAAAGCAGCTCAAAATTACACATAATTATTAGTTAATGAACAATAACGTACAAATTTAACCTGTAACTAACAGTCTGAACTAATGAAACTAATAATATGAAACTAATGGAACATTTCGGACAATATAAAGTAAAGAAATTAATTAAAACACTACATTATGAAATGATCTAGTAACAAGTTCTCATAACTTACCGTGTGAGCCAACTATCCTGTGGGTTACTAAGTAAAATTAGTCCAAAGTAGCATCTCTTCTTAGTAGCAACATCTGTAGTGTAATCGTATACGAACGTAATGTGTTATATCCTTTAACCACAAGTTACGTGAATAATAACAAACCCAGCTACTCAGGCCACAGAACGGACCCAAACAACCAATGTTTGAGTATGAGTCTGTCAGTTCTGCTAAGTCCAAGTGATACGGAAAATTTCCGGATATGAACAGCCACAAAAACATTCACGTTCAATTCATTTGTATGTCACAATAACAGTTTAACCACATTATCCAGCATGGGAACAATCAGAATATCCGTCATAATCATAATTGTGAGAGATCAATAATCATGAATTGTTTTACGTGAACTTTTCATAAAATATTATTTAATCATCAATCTTATTTCACAGAACTATGTTTTTTTTTTCTTATTCGTGAATTCCGTGCTGGTTAAAATTAAAACATAAGAACGTCAACAATTTAGTTGGAAATAACATCCAAATCCGTTGCTACCGCATACGACATAGCTGGGATGTAGTCGCCCCACACTATCCAGTTTCTGTAAACATATACACAAACATTCACACACACTCGTATGATTTAACGCGGAGCACAGACTGAATGTGAAAAACCCTCCAGGGCACGACTCCGCGGGGCAACGAATCCGACACGCAGAGCCGCGTAAACTCGCTCTACGCAAACAGCCAACACCAAACGAAGTCCCGAAACGTAGACAACCGCGAGTGAACGATCACATCCCTCGCTAGCATCCTCGCGTTTCCGTCTTCTAGCAATGTGGCCTGCCAACGTAGGGGTGATCATGTCAGTTCTCGTGGCTGTTTCCCTTAAATGGACTAAGCTCGATAAACTTGAGCACCCTTCTCTAGCAGGAGATGAGATTATCCCAATTTTGATACCTTTCAAGATGGCCACTGTCTTGCTTCCTGCCCTATCGTATTTTTTCCCAGCAGATTAGTTCGCGCCGTTGGCCTTGCCAGTCGTTAGATCACGCATCAGGGGTAGCGATAAAAGCTGGCAGATGTGGCAAAGCGGTAATGTGCAGACTTTAATAAACTATACCGGATGAAAACAGCTCTTGAATATAAAGAAAACATGATAGAACGGTGCTTTCCTAACAAGGATGTGTTTGTTAAGTGCTTCAAGTGTGTGAATTTCTATTTTAGTTTCATCAGCATCTAGCGTGCTTGCTGGCGTAGGTGATCATGTACCTCTTCAACTGTCTATCTCTACAGCTGTTTACTAATTCGGCTTTGTACTTCCTGTCACGAGCTATATATGGCATCTTCAGATCTAGAGAAAAAGCCACTGATAAAGATCAATTATGGAAAACATTAAAATGCTACGGAAGGCGCAAATACCATTTGGATTGTCCATATCCGAACAGACAAAACAATTAAGCACCATAACAGATATCCAGAACCAGAGACATTTATTTACAATCAAATCAGCATAAATATGTAACCCACTTTGCTGCTCATTATGCGCAACAGCCATAAATTCCAAATAGCCAGTCAAAGAAAGCACAACGACCTGAAAGACATCCTCTTTGCTGACAACAAATAGTCATAGAAACAGCGCAAGAACAATTACAAGAACAGTTGAAAAGAACAATTACAGGAATAGTTACAAGAACAATTACAAGAACAGTTACAAGACAGTTACAAGAACAATTACAAGAACAGTTACAAGAACAGTTATAAGAACAATTACAAGAACAGTGAAAAGAACAATTACAAGAACAGTTACAAGAACAATTACAGAACAATTACAAGAACAGTTACAAGAACAATTACAAGAACAGTGAAAAGAACAATTACAAGAACAATTACAAGAACAGTTACAAGAACAATTACAAGAACAATTACAAGAACAGTTACAAGAACAATTACAAGAAAGTGAAAAGAACAATTACAAGAACAATTACAAGAACAATTACAAGAAACATTACAAGAACAGTTACAAGAACAATTACAAGAACAGTGAAAAGAACAATTACAAGAACAATTACAAGAACAGTTACAAGAACAATTACAAGAACAATTACAAGAACAGTTACAAGAACAATTACAAGAAAGTTATAAGAACAATTACAGGAATAGTTCTAAGACAATTACAAGAACAGTGAAAAGAACAATTACAAGAACAGTGAAAAGAACAATTACAAGAACAGTTATAAGAACAATTACAAGAACAGTGAAAGACAATTACAAGAACAGTGAAAAGAAACAATTACAAGAACAGTTACAAGAACAATTACAAGAACAATTACAAGAACAATTACAGAACAGTTACAAGAACAATTACAAGAACAGGTACAAGACAATTACAAGAACAGTTATAAGGACAATTACAAGAACAGTTACAAAGAACAATCACAAGAACAGTTATAAGAACAGTTACAAGAACAATTACAAGAACAGTTATAAGGACAATTACAAGAACAGTTATAAGATCAATTACAAGAACAGTTATAAAGGACAATTACAAGAACAGTTATAAGAACAATTACAAGAATAGTTACAAGACAGTTACAATAACAATTACAAGAACAGCAACAAGAACAATTACAAGAATAGTTACAAGAACAATTGCAAGACAGATACTAGAAAAATTACAAGAATTGTTACAAGACCAGTTACAATAACAATTACATGGACAGTTACAAGAACAATTACATAATTTAAATACAGCATCCCAAGACCGTAGTCTGCCTCCCAACCTCCGGAGATCGTCGGAGCACCACTGGCAGACTTCATCAACCTTTCCTCCCATCTCTCTCTTCAGTTGCTCTTTTGGATTTTGCAAAGGTGTGGCCTGTCAATTACTTGATATTATCTTCCCACCTCTTTCTCAGTGGGTTTCTGCTCTCCCCTTTCAGCTTCTTATAGAATGGTCTTTGCTAGGCCATATAACCAAGGTTGGTGGCCAAACCATTTCAATTTGCAATAGTTTCACAACTGGACTACAAAAGACAAGAGGTAGGGTTCGATCCCAAAGGACGGCTTTTGGGTTCACCCAGCCTTAAATGGGTACTGGGTTTTTTTTCTGGGAAAGTAAAGCGGCACGGGCGTAATACCGACTACATTACCCCAAAAATCATGTGCTGAAGGTCTGTAAAATTTATGGTCACTAACACCATATTCCCTATACGCCACTTGGCGTGACGGGGGGCTCTTTACTACTTTTATGTACTCTGATTGCTTGTATCCTTTTCCGAATTTTTTTTTCATTTGTGATACGATCTACGTAGATGTCCACAGCTTTAACATTTCATCTCCATAGCTTGTATTTTCTTATGTGGCTCTGCTGCAGGATCTATGTTTCGCAACCCCATAGACGAATTGATATAACAGGGCAGCACATCAGTATGATTTTAAAGCCACGAGTGACCATAGTATGAAGATGCATATAGACAAGACAAAAATTATGTATTTAGCTAGAGAAGATCATCATCATCATCACGTACCGGACCTGTTGGCGTAGGTGATCATGTCTCTCCACAACTTTCGATCTCGACAGTTATTTATCATTTCTGTTGTTGACCTTCTGCCAAGCCATTCTCTTAAGCTATCTGGTATCTTTTCTCTTTGCTTCCCTCTCTCTCTTCGCCCCTCAATTTTTCCAGTTGTTACAGTATATTCCAGTTGTTCCCTTCTCATTACATGGCCAAAAAATGATGATTGTCTCTTCCTAATATTGGAAATTTACTCTCTTTTTGCTTTGACCTCATTCAGAACATTTTCATTACTCTTCTTAGCTGTCCATGGTACTCTCAACATTCTTCTGTAAACATACTCTAATGATTTTCTTGTCTGTTGTCATATTGTCCTTATTCACATCCATATGTTAAGACTGGATCTATATAACATTTAAGAACTCCTTTTCTTGTTTCTTTGTCAAGAATGGATTGCAAAGTATCTTCCTCATTTTTTGGAAAGCTGCCTAGAGAAGATACAAAGACCAAAATCTTCACTGTCAACAAGAAATGAAAACACATAACACATGGAAGATTCCAAAATCTTCACTGTCAAAAAGAAATGATAACACATGGAAGATTCCAAAATCTTCACTGTCACAAGAAATGAAAACACATGGAAGATTCCAAAATCTTCACTGTCAACAAGAAATGAAAACACATGGAAGATTCCAAAATCTTCACTGTCAACAAGAAATGAAAACACATGGAAGATTCCAAAATCTTCACTGTCAACAAGAAATGAAAACACATGGAAGATTCCAAAATCTTCACTGTCAACAAGAAATGAAAACACATGGAAGATTCCAAATACGTGGGAAGCAAAGTTACATGGAAGAGAGGCGCTGAAGCACAAATAATGAACAGGTGTAATGAAGCGAATGCACTAATCGGACAAAAAACGACATCCTGCATAATGAAGGGTGACAAGCCACACGAAAAGAGCACTTTAAAATACCATTTTTAAAAATGTCATTACAACATTGTATTATCAAAGCCAAACATGGACATAGCACCAAAAAAAATGTAAAAATATTGCATCTACCGAGATGAAATGCCGTAGAGAAATAGTGAATGTAAATACATTTATATGATGTATGTGTATATATATATATATATATATTATAACATCTACACGCTGCTCAAACAACGTAGGTTAGTTACGCTGGCTTGGCCACGTGCACCGTATGAATGGTAATTGTTTACCAAAAGATATACTCTACAGACAACAGGCAGATGGCAAAAGGACTAGGGGGCGCGCAAAACTTCGATTTCTAGACTTGTGTAAACATTGACATGAAGACCCTGAACACAAACCCTGCAGCCTGTGAAGAAATAGCTGCAGACCGCAGTTCTTAGAAACACACTCTAAAGACTCAAACAAGAAGCAAACAGATTCATAATAAAAGAGAATACAGGGCGAAAGAAAAGAACATTAAAAAAAAAAACATTTCTAGGGGCTCTGAAAAATCCATAGTCAACTATGACTGACGGAGGCTACAAGAGTCAACTATGACTGACGGAGGCTACCGCTACTATATATATATATATATATATATATATATATATATATATATGTATATATATATATATATATATATATTATATATATATATACATGTATATATATTATGTATGTATATATATATATATATATATGTATATATATATATATACACGTGTGTGTGTGTATTTATAGCATTATCTTATTTCTGGGGTCTGGCAGGGGCGAGGTGGGGGGGGGAAGGTTGTGGGATTGGGGAATAAAGGCCGATTGCCTAGTGCGGTCGCAACGAGATATTCGCTTCCCGTTTCATACACTAGGGTCTAGATATCAGATTTTCCACTCATTGAGATTACCTTGGTGACGTAATGTGAACGAGGAAGGGGACCAAATGCTGATAACTGAGGAAGGTGGACAGCGGATAGTAGAATCGATTATAAACGTGCCATTCTCTAATATAATCGATTATAAAACGTGCCATTCTCTCATAGTAATAATTATATTCTTAATAAGAATAATAAAGAACATGTACTGGCAACAAACAGCGGCCATAAGAAATGGAAACCAATTGGGAATGTTTCAGCAAATAAAACAGGTGTTAGACAGGGTTGTGTGCTGTCACCAGATTTGTTTAATATTTATAGTGAGATTATTTTAAGATCCATAAGGGACATGCCTGGAATAACAATTGGAGGTAATAATATAATAATCTAAGGTATGCTGAGGATCAGTCTTATTCGCTAAGAGTGAAAATGAGTTACAAGAAATGTTGGACATTATAGTGAAGGAAAGCAAAAATAAAAGACTCAGCCTTAATAGCAAAAAGACAGAGGTAATGGTAACAACAAAGAAAAAGACATCACCTCAGGTCAAAATAAAGACAAGTGGAACAATATTAAAACAAGTAAATGAATTTAAATATTTTGGGAACTTTGTTAACCTCAGACGGAAGATGTACAAAAGAGGTGAGATGCAGAATGGCTCAGGCAAAAGCAGCTTTCCAAAAAAAAAAAGAGGAGGATACTATGCAATCCATTTTTGACAATAGAAACAAGAAAAGAGTTCTTAAATGTTATGTAGAGCCAGTCTTAACATATGGATGCGAATCATGGACAATCGGACAACAGACAAGAAAATCACTGGAGTCTGTAGAAATGTGGTTTTACAGAAGAATGTTGAGAGTACCATGGACAGCTAAGAAGAGTAATGAAGATGTTATAAGAGAGGTCAAAGCAAAAAGAGAGCTAATTTCCAATATTAGGAAGAGACAATCATCATTTTTTGGCCATGTAATGAGAAGAGGACAACTGGAATATATTGTAACAGCTGGACAAATTGAGGGACGAAGAGATAGAGGGAAGCACAGAGAAAAAATAACAGATAGCTTAAGAGAATGGCTTGGCAGAAGGTCAACAACAGAAATGATAAATAACTGTCGAGATCGAAAGTTGTGGAGAGACATGATCACCTACGCCAGTCGGCCCGGTACTTGATGATGATCATGATTCTCTAATAGAATCGATTAGAAAACGTGTCATTCTCTAGTAGAATCGATTAGAAAACGTGTCATTATCTAAACAATGTGTCCGCGTGTTGGAATCACAGAAGTGTGAACAAGTTCGGTTGGACTTAAAATAGAAGCTTAGACCCAAACAACTCCTGACGCCTGCACACTGTGCATGCGGGTTCTATTCTCTAACCTCAAAGTAATTTCCCGATAAATCCCAGAAAAAAACAAAAGCTGGAATCATAACTTTTTAAAAATGTATTTTGTAATCGATGCGGATTTTGCAGTGAATATTGGATGACACTGTCGTTATTGTGTCACACATGTCTCTCTCTCTCTCTCCTCTCACTTTTTCTCCCTCTCCCCTCTCTCTTACTCTCACTCCTCTCTTTCTTTCTCTCTCTCCTCTCACTTTCTCTCTCTACCCTGTCTCTTTCTCTCCTCTCACTTTCTCTCTATCAGCAATCTCTCTTTCTTTCCTCTCCATTTCTCTCTCCCCCTCTCTCCCCCTCTCTCTCTCTTTCTATCTCTATTCTCACTTTCACTCTCTAACAACTCTCTCTTTCTTTTTTCTCCTCTCTCTTTCTCTCTCTCTCTTCTCCCTTTCTCTCTCTCCGTCCTCTCTCTTTCTCTCCTTTCCTTTTCTCTCTCTCCCTCTCTCTTTCTTTCTCTCCCTCCCCTTTCTCTGTCCTCTCCCTTTCTCTCTCTCCTCTCACATTCTCTCTCTACGCCCTCTCTCTCTTTCTCTCCTCTCCTTTTTTCTCTCTCTTTCTTGCTCTCCTCTCCCTTTCTCTCTCACCTCTCTCCACTCTTTCTCTCTCCTCTCCTTTAGATTCATTCTCCTCTCTTTTTCTCTATCCTCTCCTCTCCTCTCCCTTCTCTCTCCACTCTTTTTCTCTCCACTCTTTTTCTCTCTCTCTTCTCTTCTCTTCTCTTCTCTTCTCTTCTCTTCTCTTCTCTTCTCTTCTCTTCTCTTCTCTTCTCTTCTCTTCTCTTCTCTTCTCTCTCCCTGTCGCTCTTTCTCTCCTCTATCTTTCTCTCTCTTCTCTTTTCTCTCTCTTTATCTCTCTCTCTCTCTCTCTCTCTCACCCCTTTCTCTGTTCAAACATAACTGGCCATAAACGTAATAAAAATAAAAATACAGAACAAATACAGAATCTACGTGTGAGATCCGTAAAGCTGACAACAATGCCACGAAACCGTGGCAGCCTGCCCCCGTGGCTTTAACGATTGAAAAAAAAATAGCGAATGGAAACATTAATTTCCAGGGAAGTAACCCACGACCCGGGGAAGAATGTATACAGAGTTATCTGTTTTCGGTAAACATGGCTACTGCTTTTCTGATTGTTTGTGTCAAGATTATACACTAGACATACCTCACTAGGGCCCTGAACTTAATGAGTCACTTAGGGCCGAACTGGAATAACAATTGGAGACCATAATATAAATAATCTAAGGTATGCTTATGATACAGTCTTAATAGCTAAGAGCGAAAATGAGCTACAAGAAGTGTTAGACATTATAGTGAAAGAAAGCAAAAATAAAGGACTTAATAGCAAAACAATGGTTGGTCTTTATATATATATATATATATATATATATATATATATATATATATATATATATATATAAATAATAATAATCCCAGAAACTCAACTTACAAAAAGAACTAGCCCAGAGGTTTCATTTACCAGCATTATAATCCCAGAAACTCAACTTGCAAAAACAACTAGCCCAGAGGTTTCATTTACCAGCATTATAATCCCAGAAACTAAACTTCCAGAAAGAACAAGCCAAGAGGTTTAATTTAACAGCATTATAATCCCAGAAACTCAACTTACAGAAAGAACAATCCCAGAGGTTTAATTTACCAGCATTATAATCCCAGAAACTCAACTTAGAGAAAGAACAACCCAAGAGGTCCAGTTTACAAGCTTTACAATCACAGAAGCTCAACTTACCAAAACAACAATCCCAGATGTTTAACTTACAAGCATTACAATCCCCAAAAGCTCAACTTACTAACATAAAAAGCCCAGAAGCTCAATTGACAAAAACGATTATCGTAGTTATATCACAATTATATGTTCTTACTTGACAGTGACACGAGACATAGAGAAAGCAGGTACAGAAAATAACACGTGACTATCTCTATTCTAGAAAGCACACCTGTATCAATACGGCAAGTAGACAGGTAAATGGCCAACACTAGGAAACAAAATAAAACAAAGATACTAGTCAATATTTCAATATAAAATTAAAAAAACTAAAACTATGATCATCAACAAAGATGGACTTCCGTCTCCAAGATTGCGGATCTAGTCCACGTCCCCTCGATCGCTGCAGAAAGTGCATCCGGGGTCCGATTAATTTCGGTTCTCCGTTTCAATTTTCTGCGTTAAAGTCAAAATGATGATATACTTATTACATCTGCGCCGCTAAAGCGAGGTCGTAGGCCGACAACAGTCCCTTTTTGACAATTCAAGTGTTGTGAATGCGACCTTCCACCGTCTAGACTTGATCTGCGCTTTACGTCACACTGGTGCTGTTCATGACCGTTGTTGGTATTCCTTGACGCAAGTTATTTACATGTTACTTATTAATGTGAAATGCTTCGTTAGCCGCAGTTTTATTCTTTTAGGGAATTTGCACTGTGATCTGTTCGTCGTAGGCTGCATTAACTAGAGTAATCAAGGATCTAAAGGGCGTGTCATTGCTGTGCTTGCGACATTGCTATGTGTGTTACGTCATCATAATGGCCCATCATAAATCCCTAGACAGGCCTTACGCTAATCTTAGTGTCTGTTGTTTGATGTGCGACGGGGATGATCTGACGACTAACTGTGTGTTTGTATGTTCGGAATTGGAGTCAACACCGATGGCCTAACATCATCGAGCGCTATACATTTTTCAGGAAATATGACGATCATTTTCGGGAGGACGTGGGCTTCGGGGTATATGGTGGATAGGCGGCAGGAACCATTGAAGGCTATGCATGAAAAGTGTTCCTTGTTGCAGTTTCCTCATATCCCCAGCCCATGAGGGATTTGTTGGTCCCGAGGCAAGACGCCGGCCTCGGGACAGAGAGGTTGTGGGTTCAAATCTCGGCTACACCAATTGGGATTTTTATTTATAATTTTTCTCTGCGGCGACCACTCCTGGTCTCAGCAGCGAGACCCGGCTTGAAACGTCAGTTACTCATCGACGGAAAAAATGTGAGTACCTCCGAAGTCGGAGTTATCTGCCTGTGCGGCGAGGGACCCCTGTGCACACGGTTGCCAGGGAAAAATGGATTAACAGGCAAAATTCAGTTCTTAGTCTCTAGGGACTTCGTCAGAGTTGAAAGCTGGCGAACGCAACAACAACATCAACAAAGATAATAAAATCAAAACCTAGAAGTGGATATCAAAATTGAAGGAATGGACCTGGAGACAGTTCAGAGCTATAACTACCTTGGACATAATATAATCAGTAATGGAAAATGTACAACTGAAATAAACAAAAGAATAGGAATATAATAAAAGTAATTTTAACACAATTAAAAATATACTAACATTAAAACAAATAACACCAGGGCTGAAATTAAGAGTAGTAAGATGTTATATCTTCTCAAAATTCCTGTACGATGCAGAAACATGGACACTAGGCAAGAAAACATAACAGAAAACTAAAGCCTTTGAAATGTGGATTTTTAGAAGAATAGGAAGAGTTGGATGCAAAGAAAAGAAAACAAACGATGAAGTCTTAAAAAAACTAACAATGAAAAGAGAACTATTAAACACAGTTCAAACAAGACATATGAGATTTTTGGGGGTATGTTAAAAGACACAACAGTCTACTGTAATCGTGGACAATTAAGACTAGATAAAAGAGGTAGAAGTAGACCAAGATGAACATGGACGAGTAACATCAAAAGATGGACAAGTCAGCCTATGACAACCTGCACCATAAAAGCAAGAAACAGAGTGGAATGGCGCTCCATGGTAGCCAACTTTCTATGCGGAGACGGCACTCAATGATGATTACTTCATTTAAAAAAAAAACAGTACAAAGGATGAATCATGATTCAACTTTAGCCCTTCCAAACAAGCCCTTGTCACTAGCGCTACGCATGATATCGCAAACTGTAACCAATTACCCCCTTTTAAAAAAAAAAAGTGATTTTGATGACAAGTCATTCATACCTGTAAAATGTACAAGACAGGAGATCAGACAAACACTGGCGTCCTTTGGGATATAATGTATTTCAATGTCCCGGGCCACTCTATTTGCTTTTGTCTTGGAGTCTTTTCTCCAGTAGTTTGATATGTGTTTAATATTTCAATGTCCCGGGCCACTCTATTTGCTTTTGTCTTGGAGTCTTTTCTCCAGTAGTTTGATATGTGTTTAATATTTCAATGTCCCGGGCCACTCTATTGGCTTTTGTCTTGGAGTCTTTTCTCCAGTAGTTTGATATGTGTTTAATATTTCAATGTCCCGGGCCACTCTATTTGCTTTTGTCTTGGAGTCTTTTCTCCAGTAGTTTGATATGTGTTTAATATTTCAATGTCCCGGGCCACTCTATTTGCTTTTGTCTTGGAGTCTTTTCTCCAGTAGTTTGATATGTGTTTAATATTTCAATGTCCCGGGCTACTCTATTGGCTTTTGTCTTGGAGTCTTTTCTCCAGTAGTTTGATATGTGTTTAATATTTCAATGTCCCGGGCCACTCTATTTGCTTTTGTCTTGGAGTCTTTTCTCCAGTAGTTTGATATGTGTTTAATATTTCAATGTCCCGGGCCACTCTATTGGCTTTTGTCTTGGAGTCTTTTCTCCAGTAGTTTGATATGTGTTTAATATTTCAATGTCCCGGGCCACTCTATTTGCTTTTGTCTTGGAGTCTTTTCTCCAGTAGTTTGATATGTGTTTAATATTTCAATGTCCCGGGCCACTCTATTTGCTTTTGTCTTGGAGTCTTTTCTCCAGTAGTTTGATATGTGTTTAATATTTCAATGTCCCGGGCCACTCTATTTGCTTTTGTCTTGGAGTCTTTTCTCCAGTAGTTTGATATGTGTTTAATATTTCAATGTCCCGGGCTACTCTATTGGCTTTTGTCTTGGAGTCTTTTCTCCAGTAGTTTGATATGTGTTTAATATTTCAATGTCCCGGGCTACTCTATTGGCTTTTGTCTTGGAGTCTTTTCTCCAGTAGTTTGATATGTGTTTAATATTTCAATGTCCCGGGCTACTCTATTTGCTTTTGTCTTGGAGTCTTTTCTCCAGTAGTTTGATATGTGTTTAATATTTCAATGTCCCGGGCCACTCTATTTGCTTTTGTCTTGGAGTCTTTTCTCCAGTAGTTTGATATGTGTTTAATATTTCAATGTCCCGGGCCACTCTATTTGCTTTTGTCTTGGAGTCTTTTCTCCAGTAGTTTGATATGTGTTTAATATTTCAATGTCCCGGGCTACTCTATTGGCTTTTGTCTTGGAGTCTTTTCTCCAGTAGTTTGATATGTGTTTAATATTTCAATGTCCCGGGCTACTCTATTGGCTTTTGTCTTGGAGTCTTTTCTCCAGTAGTTTGATATGTGTTTAATATTTCAATGTCCCGGGCTACTCTATTGGCTTTTGTCTTGGAGTCTTTTCTCCAGTAGTTTGATATGTGTTTAATATTTCAATGTCCCGGGCTACTCTATTGGCTTTTGTCTTGGAGTCTTTTCTCCAGTAGTTTGATATGTGTTTATTTATTTTTTTTTTATGCCTTTAAAACCATTATCGCCACCAAGACCATCATTCTCATCACTGTCAGCATCATTACTGTCGTCAGTATTGTAATCATCATCGCCATTATCATTGTTTTAGATTGATCACTATCATCATCGTCGTTGTCAACATCATTATTATAACCATCATCACCATCATTACCACCATCACCATCATTATCATCATTATCATCGTCGTTGTCAACATCATTATTATAACCATCATTACCACTATCATCATCATTATCATCATTATCATCGTTGTTGTCAGCATCATTATTATAACCATCATAACCATCATTACCACCATCACCATCATTACCACCATCACCATCATTATCATCACTATTATCGTTATCATCATTATCATAATTATAATCATAGTCACCATTATCGTCGCCACATCCACCACCACTCTAGCATAATCATCATCATCATCATCGCTACCAACACAACCACTATCGTCACCATCAGTACCATCTAACTTGCCTTTGTTGAAATGTAACTCCCATGACAGCTACACTGAACTTGTCTCTATCCTGCGCGAGATATGGAAGCGATAATGAAAAATATGGACCAAGGCAGGATCGAACCCGTACTCAGTGGCACAGCGCCTTGCCACGAAAAGCCAAACGCTTAGGAACTCTGCCACTCAAGGACGCTGGTCAAACACATAGATGTTAAGTTGATTTCGATAGATGATGACGTATGTGAATACTGACGCTTTCATTATTTAATTAGCTTTGTTGGTACCTAACTCTTGTAGACTGCCATTCCTACTTACTGGACGCTGATATGTCAGACTGTTGTAGTCTCAAGACTACATGGTTATTAACACCAAAGGCATAAGCCAGCTCTTACAGCCTCAGCCATGACCGATAATATCTGACACGATGTTTATGCAACGTTATAATCTAATAGATGTTATACTATAACATGAGGTTATATGAACTAAAGCTTCACCAGCTTGAGGTTATATGAATTAAAGCTTCACCAGCTTGAGGTTATATGAACTAAAGCTTCACCAATATGAGGTTATATGAACTAATGGTTCACCAATATGAGGTTATATGAACTAATGATTCACCGGTTTGAGGTTATATGAACTAAAGCTTCACCAATATGAGGTTATATGAACTAATGATTCACCAGCTTGAGGTTATATGAACTAATGATTCACCAGTTTGAGGTTATATGAACTAATGATTCACCAGCTTGATGTTATATGAATTAAAGCTTCACCAGCTTGAGGTTATATGAACTAAAGCTTCACCAATATGAGGTTATATGAACTAATGATTCACCAATATGAGGTTATATGAACTAAAGCTTCACCAATATGAGGTTATATGAACTAAAGCTTCACCAATATGAGATTATATGAACTAAAGCTTCACCAGCTTGAGGTTATAGGAACTAAAACTTCACCAGCTTGAAGTTATATGAACTAAAGCTTCACCAATATGAGGTTATATGAACTAAAGCTTCACCAATATGAGATTATATGAACTAAAGCTTCACCAGCTTGAGGTTATAGGAACTAAAACTTCACCAGCTTGAAGTTATATGAACTAAAGCTTCACCAATATGAGGTTATATGAACTAAAGCTTCACCAATATGAGATTATATGAACTAAAGCTTCACCAGCTTGAGGTTATATGAACTAAAGCTTCACCAATATGAGATTATATGAACTAAAGCTTCACCAATATGAGATTATATGAACTAAAGCTTCACCAATATGAGGTTATATGAACTAAAGCTTCACCAATATGAGATTATATGAACTAAAGCTTCACCAGCTTGAAGTTATATGAACTAAAGCTTCACCAGCTTGAAGTTATATGAACTAAAGCTTCACCAGCTTGAAGTTATATGAACTAAAGCTTCACCAGCTTGAAGTTATATGAACTAAAGCTTCACCAGCTTGAAGTTATATGAACTAAAACTTCACCAGCTTGAAGTTATATGAACTAAAGCTTCACCACTTTGAGGTTATATGAACTAAAGCTTCACCACCTTGAGGTTATATGAACTAAAGCTTCACCACCTTGAGGTTATAGGAACTAAAACTTCACCAGCTTGAAGTTATATGAACTAAAGCTTCACCAGTAGATCACATAGTGGTAGAGAAACCTGTGTTCACATATACCTACAGATTTTTCTAGCGGTAGCAATACTACCAAGGGATCACACGCAGGTTAAAAGGCTAGAACCCCCCCACTCCACCTCATCGCGGTGCCTCTAGTAACAGACTAACCAATCTAGCCTGGCCAAGACAATAGAGATGGAAAAGAGAAGGCAATTCATTACTCAAAATGTCGTGTTGAAGTAGGATATGTCGGACCGAAATGCGCTAATAAACCACAACGCGTCTACTCTCACTTAAAGTTCTTTTAAGGACGGATGCCGAAAATACTGTCCATTCCTTTAGTAGTCATCGAATGATCACCGAAAAGACATAAATTAACGACTCTGTCTGTTTTCGACATTAAACAACTGGCGGCTCTCAAGACATCTCAATCATCATTTTGAAATAACAGCATCTATATTATCAACAAAATACGCCATCTCTGATTCTAACCAGCCATCATAAAAAAAAAACATGAGCACTTAAATCCACACATATAAATGAGATGAGAAAAATCCCTCAATCTTCACTCAATCAATGGAAGGCGATCCAATAGAAGAAACCCATATGAATGTGTATAATGCAAGAAGTTAACAGACAATATACGTACCAGTCAAATAAAATACGGGGCTCGTTGGTCTCGAGGCAAAACGACGGCCTCGACACAGAGAGGGTGTGGGTTCAAATCCTGGCTGCGCCAGTTAGGATTTTTATCTATGATTTCTCTCTGCGGCAACCACCCCTGGTCAGGCGTGGCAATTACTCATCGGCGGAAAAAATATGAGTACCTCGGAAGACGGAGTTATCTGCCTGTGCGGCGAGGGACTCCGGTGCACACGGCTGCCAGGGGAAAATGGATTAACACGCAAAATTCAATTCAATTCCTAGTCTCTACGGACTTCGTCAGAGGTCAACGCTGGCGAACGGGAAACAAAATGAAATCGAAAGGGTGACCTTGGGTGACCTCAGGGCGAACTGATAGCTTCTTGTACTCCAGACTAGAAGAATGCACGTTCGGCCACAGACAACTATAAAGAATAGAAGAATGCACGTTCGGCCACAGACAACTATAAAGAATAGAAGAATGCACGTTCGGCCACAGACAACTATAAAGAATAGAAGAATGCACGTTCGGCCACAGACAACTATAAAGAATAGAAGAATGCACGTTCGGCCACAGACAACTATAAAGAATAGAAGAATGCACGTTCGGCCACAGACAACTATAAAGAAGGCAAGAGGGCAGAAAGCAAAACCTCGAGGAAAAAACCCTGCTGGCATGACGTTTCCAGCTTTGCGTGAAGGGGCGGTTGTGGGTAGAATTTTTGTCAGCCCTCTATAATTGATTACGTCACGTTAGTAGAAGTTTTGGTCGGGTTACCCTTTCTGTACTCTGGCCCTTCTCTACATTCCGCTGTGGTTCTAATCAAGGTAGGACCAAGCAGAAATCATATTGCTATTCCTTTTGTTTTGACAGGATAGTTTATTTTGTTTTCTTTAACACATTTCGATTGTTTTTGTTTTGGTTGTTTCGTTATTAGTTTTGTGTGTGTTTTTTTTTGTTTGTTCCTGATGAAGGCCTATTGGGCCGAAACGTTGTTTAGTCTGTGTCGTCCACTTATCACGTAAAGCTTCTTACATACTATTTTTATTTATTTTTTTCCCCTCACATTCAGCTTTACTGCAGCTTCGCATTTTTATGCCTTAACCCAAAAAAATGATGATTGTTTCTTCCTAATATTGGAAATTAGCTCTCTTTTTGCTTTGGCCTCTTTCAGAATGTTTTAATTACTCTTCTTAGCTGTCCATGGTTTTCTCAACATTCTTCTGCAAAACCACATTTCTACTGACTACAGTGATTTTTTTATCTGTTGTCCTATTGTCCATGATTCACATCAATATGTTAAGACTGGCTCTACATAACATTTAAGAACTCTTTTTTCTTGTTTCTATTGTCAAAAATAGCTTAAAAGACCAATGAAAAAGTTCGCAAATAGGCCAACACAAAAAGGTAGCTCTGAAAAAACATCAGAAAGAAGCAATCAACATTTTTTGGGCACATCATGAGAAGAGGAAAGTTGGAATACTTGGTTACAACTGGCAAAATAAAAAGGAAAGAGAAATCGTGGACGACAAAGAGAGAAAATACTGGATAGCTTGGTGTCATGGCATGGAAAACAGTCAACAACAGCATACCTATGTATTACAACAACATACGATGCACTGTGGATAGAAGATTGTGGAAGGACATGATCGCCAACGCCAACCGGTACGGCACATGATGATAATGATGATGATTGTCAAAAATGGATTGCATAGTATGTTTCTCATTTTTTTTGGAAAGCTCCTTTTATCTGAGCCATTCTGCATCTCAGCTCTGTTGTACATCTTCCGTATGAGGTTAAAAAAGTTCCCAAATATTTAAATTCATTTACCTGTTTTAATATTGTTCCACCTGTCTTTATTTCGCACGCAGGTGATGTCTTTTTCTTGTGACAGGATAGTATGTATATAAATGCACGGAGTTCCAACTCTGAGCGGTGTCATTTTCACATATTTTATTGTGAATAATGGGCATTTATTCACACAACATACCGGGGTATGTACGGGGAAATGAAAGAACAGGAAGGTAGGCTAGCTGCGTTATCGTTGAGGACAGTCAGGCAATGGATCGGGCGGACAACATCAATACCCTCCGAGATGTGGGAAGGGCACAGGACTTCGACAACCATGAGTCCACGTCACTCCTTCGGATGAAAAAGATGGGAGTTAAGATGGGCACAGCTAGTAATGAGAAACTTTGTGGGCTTGTAGGAAGACTTATCAACCAACACAGAACTGGAGTCGTCAGTCGCTGGAAACTGTGGGACTTACTGAGGAGGGGATCTGAGCACCTATGGGCATGTTCGGAGTGCAATGATGATGACCCGCAAATAACTCAATAACTCCTACAACAAGTTATGAATACTTTTATTTATAACTTTGGTTTTTCGTTCTTGTTATTCTCCAATCTCTTGCATTGATGCAGGCCAGACCACCAATACCGGATACGACAAGGACAGGCGTTCGATTTATGAAAAGAGAGAAGCAAACAACAAGGAATCTAATACCTAGAGACAACATAGTTTACTGACAACAAGAAGCAACGAAATATCTAGAGACAACATAGTTTACTGACAACAAGAAGCAACGAAATATCTAGAGACAACATAGTTTACTGACAACAAGAAGCAACGAAATATCTAGAGACAACATAGTTTACTGACAACAAGAAGCAACGAAATATCTAGAGACAACATAGTTTACTGACAACAAGAAGCAACGAAATATCTAGAGACAACATAGTTTACTGACAACAAGAAGCAACGAAATATCTAGAGACAACATAGTTTACTGACAACAAGAAGCAACCAAATATCTAGAGACAACATAGTTTACTGACAACAAGAAGCAACCAAATATCTAGAGACAACATAGTTTACTGACAACAGAAGCAACCAAATATCTAGAGACAACATAGTTTACTGACAACAAGAAGCAACGAAATATCTAGAGACAACATAGTTTACTGACAACAAGAAGCAACGAAATATCTAGAGACAACATAGTTTACTGACAACAAGAAGCAACCAAATATCTAGAGACAACATAGTTTACTGACAACAAGAAGCAACCAAATATCTAGAGACAACATAGTTTACTGACAACAAGAAGCAACCAAATATCTAGAGACAACATAGTTTAGTGACAAAAAAACCTCCTTTTTCTGCAAAGTTGAAAGGCATCAGCAGCTAGATTAAAGAAAAGAAAGAGGCAAACCAACCAACCAGCCAGCCAGAAAACAACTAACCAACCAACCAGCCAGAGAACAAATAACCTACCAACCAATCAGCCAGCCAGAAAACTACTAACCAACCAACCGGCCAGAAAACAACTAACCAACCAACGAGCCAACCAACCAGCCAGAGAACAAATAACCAACCAACCAACCAACCAGCCAGCCAGAAAACTACTAACCAACCAATCGGCCAGAAAACAACTAACCAACCAACGAGCCAATCAACCAGCCAGCCAGCCAGTCAGTCTGAAAATCAACCAACCAGCCACCCGGAAAACAACTAACCAACCAACGAGCCAATCAACCAGCCAGCCAGCCAGTCAGTCTGAAAACCAACCAACCAGCCAGCCAGACAACAACCAATCAACCAGCCAGCCAGAAAACAACCAACCAACGTAACAGCCAACCAGAAAACAACCAACCAACCAGCCAACAAGAAAATAACCAACCAACCAGCCAGCCAGAAAACAACCAACCAACAACCAGCCAGCCAGAAAACAACCAATCAACCAGTCAGCCTGCCATTCAGTCAGAAAACCAACCAACCAGCCAGCCAAAAAACAACCAACCAACCAACCAACCAGCCAGCCATTCAGTCAGAAAACCAACCAACCAGCCAGACAACAAATAACCAACCTTCCAGCCAGAAAACAACCAGCCAGTCACAAAACAACCAACCAGCCAACCAAGAAACAACCAACCAACCAACAGTCAGCCAGAAAACAACCAACCAACCAACCAGCCAGCCAGAAAGCAACAAACCAACCAGCCAACCAGAAAATAACCAATCAACCAACCAGCCACTCAGAAAACAACCAACCAACCAGCCAGCCAAAAAACAACCAACCAACCAGCCAACCAACCAATCAACCAACCAAACAGCCAACCAACCAACCAACCAGCAAACCAACCAACCAGCCAGCCAGAGCCAGCCAACCAACCAACCAGCCAGCCAACCAACCAGCCAACCAACCAACCAACCAACCAGCCAACTAACCAACCAACCAGCCAACCAACCAGCCAACCAACTAACCAACCAGCCAACCAGAAAACAACCAACCAACAACCAGCCGGCCAGAAAACAACCAACCAACCAGCCAACCACAAAATAACCAACCAACCAGCCAGCCAGAAAAAAACTAACCAACATTCCAGGCAGAAAACAAATAACCAGTCAGAAAACAACCAACTAACCAACCAGCCAACCAGAAAACAACCAACCAACCAACGAGCCAGCCAGAAAACAACCAACCAACCAGCCAGCCAAAATAGCCAACCAACCAGCCAACCAACCAACCAAACAGCCAGCCAACCAACCAACCAGCCAACCAACCAACCAGCCAGCCAACCAACCAACCAAACAACCAGTCAACCAACCAACCAGCCAACCAAACAATCAACCAGCCAACCAACCAGTCATTCCGTCAGAAAACCAACCAACCAGCCAGCTTTAAAACAACCAACCAACCAGCCAACCAGCCATTCAGTCAGAAAACCAACCAACCAGCCAGACAGAAAACAACCAACCAACCAGCCAGCCAGAAAACAAACAACCAACCAGCCAGCCAGAAAACAACCAACCAACCAGCCAGCCAGAAATCAACAAACCAACCAGCCAGCCAGAAAACAACCAACCAACCAGCCAGCCAGAAATCAACAAACCAACCAGCCAGCCAGAAAACAACCAACCAACCAGCCAGCCAGAAATCAACAAACCAACCAAGTAGCCAGAAATCAACCAACCAACCAACCAGCCAGCCAGCCAGCCAGAAATCAACCAATCAATCAACCAGCCAGCCAGCCAGCCAATCAACCAACCAACCAACCAGCCAAACAACCAGCAACCAACCAACCAGCCAGCCAGAAAACAACCAACCAACCAGCCAGACAGAAAACAACCAACCAACCAGCCAGCCAGAAAACAACTAACCAACCAGCCAGCCAGCCAGAAAACAACCAATCAACCAACCATCCAGCCCGAAAACCAAACAAAACCATCAGTGTCGGTGTATAATGAATAAACCTAAGAAAACAAACCTTAAAACAAACAAAATAATTATAAACTGTTAGGTTCTATTTCTCTTGTTATTTTAGGAGCATTAACATCTCTAACACCTCCATTTATACTCTCTGTATCTGTATCTTTCTCTTCATATCTTTCTCTCTCACTTCATCTCTGTATTTATCTATTTGTCTCTTTCACCCTCTATCTCTTTTCATCCGTCCATCCATCCGTCTATTTTTCGTTCTTTCAACACGTTCCTGTCTCCGAAGTAAAACTACGGCGGGCAATATCGGAGCTGCATGCCGTATTTTGCAGATACATGTACAAAGGTTAGGAAAGAGCCTAGCGGACGCGAAAGACAAAAAAATTGTTTAGCCTGAGAGCTGCCTAGTAAATTTTTGATAGGGCCGCTCAAATGTGACATCAGCGTGAAGCGGGATCTCCGATTACTCGTCGTGACACACTGTAGCGGCAGACAACGAGGGAGAACCGATCTCTATAATCAATGCCCGAGCAGCGTGAAAGGGAGGTAATGTAAAGCGCTGCGGTGGGAAAGTTGAGCATTGCAACATTAATGAGTAAATGACGTCCTACAATGAATGACATGACATTAATGACAAACTGATTGTGAAACAGACTGATGATGTGACGTTAATGTCACGTCAGGAGACATCCAAGGAAAGAAATTTGGCTACAGCATAATTTCACAATTTTTATCAAACTTCAGTTTGCGGTGGGTAACATACAGAAGTAATGGTAGCAACAAAGAAAATGACATTACCGCAATGCACAAATAAAGACAAGTGAAGCAATATTAAACCAGGTATATTAATTTAAATACCTTGAAATAATGTTAACCTCAGATTGTTGATAGCTCAGTGGTTAGTGAACTGGATTACAAAGGACAAGAGGTAGGGTTCGATCCCAACCGACAGCTTCCGGTTCACCCAGCCTTTAATGGGTACCGGATTTTTTTTCTAGGAAAGTAAAGCGACACGGGCATAATACCGTCCACATTACCCCAAAAATCATGTGCTGAAGATGTGTACAATTTATGGTTACTAACACCATATTCCCTATACGCCACTTGGCGTGGCGGGGGTACTTTACTTTTTTTACTTTTTTTTTTTATAATTATAAATACAAACTTTCCAAGGCGACAGACGAAAGAATCATTTCCAGGGAAGAGGTATGGTACAACAATGGTAACAAATTTACCACACAAAAAAAACATTAAAAAAAAATATACTTTTATAGATATATTATTTACTTTTTTCTACCTCTACCATCATACTACCTCCCTTCATGTAACATCTCTCTCTCTCTCTCTCTTTTCTTATCTTACCATCTGACTTCTCCTCTCCCTGTCCACCTCTCCCTATACTTCATCATCCGACATGTTGTTATAATTAATTGTACTTTACCGTTTGTTGTCGTTGTCCCTGTATTCTGAAGAAGGCCACAGGCCGAAACGTAAGTATTGTGTTGTGCTCCTTCCCTGCAAAGCTGTCACCATACCTTGGAGTGTCTATCACACTCCACTACTGGCTCCCTACAAAAAATTCAAAATCAGAAAAAAAAAAAAAGAACAATAGACACCCCGAAGTAGGGTTGAACCTACCCCTCGACAAAGTGCCTTGCACGAGAGACTCTGCGTTACGGTACACTGCCAGCTAAACAACCAATACAAAAGTTGATATTACTTGCAATGTAAAGGTAAAGGTAAAGTACGAGACTTGAACCGGCGTCTTAGCACGCGAGTTCTCACCCATATGTGCTCGGCTGCCTATCCAGAAGTGTTCGGAGACTTCTGGACAGTGTCGTTTCAAGCATCGAAACTCACGATGCGAGGCGGCATTCCTCACCTTCTCAGAGTAATACCCAAGTACCCATTTCTGCCAGCGGCTGGGTCGACTGCGGAGGTATTTTTTTTTTTTTTATCTAACTACGACTACAACTCACACTGCTTCCAGCGGGAATCGAACACGAGATGTTCGAACGCCGGTAGCTCAGTCGAGTGGTTTTCCCAACTAGGCTATTGGGAGTTTTCGCGCTTGTTTACTTATTGGCTATTCCCCCCCCCCCCCCCCCCCCCCACAAAAAAAAAACGAACACTACCATCAACAAAAGAATAAACAAAAGAATAGGTATGGCAAAAAACCAATTTTAATGCCATGAAAATTATACTAACAACAAAACAAATATCAGCAGGGCTGAAACTAACAATGGCAAAATGATATGTCTTCTCAATATTCCTATATGGTGCAGAAACATGGACATTAGACAAGAAAGCAGAACAGAAAATTGAAGCTTTTGAAATGTGTATTTATAGAAGTATTGGTAGAATTGGATGGAAACAAAAGAAAACAAACGATGAAGTTTTAATAAAACAACTGAAAATAAAAAAGAACTACTAAATACAATTAAGACAAGAAAAATGAAATTTTTGGGGCATGTTAAAAGACACAACAGCCTACTGAAAGTAGTATTGAAAGGGAAAATTAATATTGGAAGGAAAAATACAAGGTAAAAGAGGCAGAATCAGACCAAGACTAACATGGACGAGTAACATCAAAAGATGGACAAGTCAATCTATGTCAGCCTGCACCATCAAAGCAAGAAACAGAGTAGAATGGCGATCCATGGTAGTCAACCTTCGTTGCGGAGAAGGCAAGCGATGATGATGACCATCAACACAAAAGAACAGACAGGTACAAGCAACGCCAAACCTATTCCTGTACCCGCATCGACACATCACCTGCGAGTTTAGATCTTTCCACAGGCCTGACACTGGACAGCACACACTGGTTAATAAGGTTTTCCAGTCAGTGGTCAGGCAGCAACGGAACAGGGTGCCAAGAGCCAAGGGAGATCAATACAATCAAAGCTTCACAGAGGTTCTCAACTCGGAACAACCGGGCCCATACAGTTTTTGCTATGTAAGGCATATAGAATTTTTTTTTTTTTTTTTTTTTTTTTGTAAATAAGAATCGGGGCCTTGAAGGAGGGCAATTAGGGAATGCAGGTGACAGGATAGGTGAATCATAACTGATCAAGATCCTACACTATTCCGCTCAACCAGTCTGATTAAACGAAGGATGGTGACGAAAGTGTAATGACAACTCGGTATGTAGAAAATAACAAAACACAGCTAAAGTCGGATATACTGGGTCGCAAAGTATTGAAGTTACACATTATGAACTAAGATCACAAATTATCTAGAGACATTTAATATTCTTTTTGGTGATCACAAAGAAGATATCATATACAAGCAAACAATAGCTACCTTGTTTAGATACGGGATGATACACTTTCTGCTGATAGTTTAGCTAACACAGATAATTGTCGACATGTAAGTGCTAACACAGATAATTATCGACATGTAAGTGCTAACACAGATAATTGTCGACATGTAAGTGCTAACACAGATAATTGTCGACATGTAAGTGCTAATACAGATAATTGTCGACATGTAAGTGCTAACACAGATAATTGTCGACATGTAAGTGCTAACACAGATAATTGTCGACATGTAAGTGCCAGCATAGATAATTGTCGACATGTAAGTGCTAACATAGATAATTGTCGACATGTAAGTGCTAACACAGCTAATTGTCGACATATAAGTGCTAACACAGCTAATTGTCGACATATAAGTGCTAACACAGATAATTGTCGGTATGTAAGTGCTAACACAGATAATTGTTGACATTGAAGTGCTAACACGGCTTATTGTCGACATGTAGGTGCTAACACGGCTAATTGTCGACATGTAAGTGCTAACACAGCTAATTGTCGACATGTATGTGCTAACACAGCTAATTGTCGACATGTAAGTGCTAACACGGCTAATTGTCGACGAGTAAATGCTAACACAACTAGATGTCGACATGTAAGTGCTTCTACAGCTAATTGTCGACGAGCAAGTACTTCTACAGCTAATTATCGACGTGTAAGTACTTCTACAGCTAATTGTCGACGTGCAAGTACTTCTACAGCTAATTGTCGACGTGCAAGTACTTCTACAGCTAATTGTCGACGTGCAAGTACTTCTACAGCTAATTGTCGACGTGTAAGTACTTCTACAGCTAATTGTCGACGTGTAAGTCCTTCTACAGCTAATTGTCGACGTGCAAGTACTTCTACAGCTAATTGTCGACGTGTAAGTACTTCTACAGCTAATTGTCGACGTGCAAGTACTTCTACCGCTAATTGTCGACGTGTAAGTGCTAATACAGCTAATTGTCGACGTGCAAGTACTTCTACAGCTAATTGTCGACGTGTAAGTGCTTCTACAGCTAATTGTCGACGTGCAAGTACTTCTACTGCTAATTGTCGACGTGTAAGTCCTTCTACAGCTAATTGTCGACGTGTAAGTGCTTCTACAGCTAATTGTCGACGTGTAAGTCCTTCTACAGCTAATTGTCGACGTGTAAGTGCTTCTACAGCTAATTGTCGACGTGTAAGTGCTTCTACAGCTAATTGTCGACGTGTAAATGTTAGCACAGCTAATTGTCGACATATAAGTGCTAACACAACTAATTGTTGACGTGTAAATGCTAACACAGCCAAATGTCGACATGTAGATGCTAACACAGCTAATTGTCGATGTGTAAGTTCTAACACAGCTAATTGTCGACATTTAAGTACTAACACATTTTACTGCCGATAGGTAAGCTGCTAAAACCGCTAACAACTTACAAGTAAAATAAAACAGCTAACAGCTGACATGTAAGATAAAACAGCTAACAGCTGACATGTAAGATAAAACAGCTAACAGCTGACATGTAAGATAAAACAGCTAACAGCTGACATGTAAGATAAAACAGCTAACAGCTGACATGTAAGATAAAACAGCTAACAGCTGACATGTAAGATAAAACAGCTAACAGCTGACATGTAAGATAAAACAGCTACCAGCTGACATGTAAGATAAAACAGCTAACAGCTGACATGTAAGATAAAACAGCTAACAGCTGACATGTAAGATAAAACAGCTAACAGCTGACATGTAAGATAAAACAGCTAACAGCTGACATGTAAGATAAAACAGCTAACAGCTGACATGTAAGATAAAACAGCTAACAGCTGACATGTAAGATAAAACAGCTAACAGCTGACAGGTAAGTTAAAACAGATTATTGCCGACATATAATCTGTAGCAGGATCGTGGGTGACCAGCATCACAACATACTACAGATGCTCACTGCGGCTGAGCTTTCTTATATCGTGACTTTTAGGCACATCTTATCTCTCTCAGCCCTGATAAGACCTAAAAGTTCCGCTTCATAATTGCTACATTATCTCAGCAAAAATATTACAACAATATCTCAGTTACAATATTACTACATTATCTCAGTTACAATATTACTACATTATCTCAGCAAAAATATTACAACAATATCTCAGTTACAATATTACTACATTATCTCAGTTACAATATTACTACATTATCTCAGTTACAATATTACTACATTATCTCAGTTACAATATTGCTACATTATCTCAGTTACAATATTACTACATTATCTCAGTTACAATATTGCTACATTATCTCAGTTACAATATTACTACATTATCTCAGTTACAATATTACTACATTATCTCAGTTACAATATTACTACATTATCTCAGTTACAATATTACTACATTATCTCAGTTACAATATTACTACATTATCTCAGTTACAATATTACTACATTATCTCAGTTACAATATTGCTACATTATCTCAGTTACAATATTACTACATTATCTCAGTTACAATATTACTACATTATCTCAGTTACAATATTACTACATTATCTCAGTTACAATATTGCTACATTATCTCAGTTACAATATTACTACATTATCTCAGTTACAATATTACTACATTATCTCAGTTACAATATTACTACATTATCTCAGTTACAATATTGCTACATTATCTCAGTTACAATATTACTACATTATCTCAGTTACAATATTACTACATTATCTCAGTTACAATATTGCTACATTATCTCAGTTACAATATTGCTACATTATCTCAGTTACAATATTACTACATTATCTCAGTTACAATATTACTACATTATCTCAGTTACAATATTGCTACATTATCTCGTTGCTTCCTGACGGAACTTGTAGGGCCAGCAGCTTATATCACTGGAAATCGCCAGCAGGTGGCGATAGTGCCAGCGTGACCTCTCAGAGGGGGCCGTTTACTTTCGTTTTCAAATGTTCGCCCAAGACATTTACATAAGATAACGCAGACCTGTCTGTACTTCTGTGTTCCACCTCTTGTTAATAATAAAAAAAAAAATGTTCATGATTGTAACAAGATAATGTCTTTCGTAGTATTGATAGCGGTCAATAATATGATGGAATCACATACAATAAGATGATGGAATCACATACAATAATATGATGGAATCACATACAATAAGATGATGGAATCACATACAATAATATGATGGAATCACATACAATAATATGATGGAATCACATACAATAATATGATGGAATCACATACAATAATATGATGGAATCACATACAATAATATGATGGAATCACATACAATAATATGATGGAATCACATACAATAATATGATGGAATCACATACAATAATATGATGGAATCACATACAAAAATATGATGGAATCACATACAAAAATATGATGGAATCACATACAATAATATGATGGAATCACATACAAAAATATGATGGAATCACATACAATATGATGGAATCACATACAATAATATGATGGAATCACATACACTAATATGATGGAATCACATACAATAATATGATGGAATCACATACAATAATATGATGGATTGATGGAATATTAGAAGCACTAGGAAGCATAATAGCAGCAACGCGAACAGAAGAGCAAAGTATGTTTCCCCTCGACGCTGAAAGGCAGATGAGGAGGGAAAGAAGAAGAAGAAGAAGAAGAAGAAGAGGAAGAGGAAGAGGAAGAGGAAGAGGAAGAGGAAGAGGAAGAGGAAGAGGAAGAGGAAGAGGAAGAAGAAGACATACATTATTTTAAAAAATCGCAGCAACAAAAATGTCAGAGCTGACTTATTTATTTAGACTGTAGATTCTATAATGTATAATATAACACAAGCTGATAGATCTTTACTGTGAGTTGAGAAATGACAGACAAGCCATTGATTATAATTAAATATCGATAAATAATTATGGGATTCATAATTTATGATCTTAGGTCCATGTTGTGCCCTGAGCCTGATGTCAGGCCATCCCAGCTCATGCCTTTGAGATCGTAGTCGACTCATTCGGCTCCGCCCTTTCTTCCAGTAGATGTGTGTACTATAGAAGGGAAGCAGAACAGGTAAACGACACCCAACAGTAGGCCTCTAAATGATGCCAGCTTCTGTGTTCGTCTGACGACTACTACTCTTTGTAGCCAGTCTTTGAAATGACGTCGAACGAACGTAGTTGCACTGTATCGTTGTTTATAGACAGCTCCGTTATTTGAATGAAATGTAAACGAATACCACCGACTGACTTTGGCGTAAGGTTCATTTCTATCTTCACCCTGACTCTTCCTCTCAACTTTCTCCTGACGGCGAATTCACCCGTTTCTCCTCTCGTAAATCCGACAGAACTCCTTCTGCAGGCCAATCCCAGGCTTTGAACCTGATTAGTGCCACCTCCCAGGATATAAAGACACGCAGTCCCCCTAGACTTCGACATTCGAATCTATTCGTCACCGCGAGGACATCAACCTCAATTATTTTGAGATCGATGGCAACTTCTTCACTCAGACCAGTGGTGTAGCGATGGGCACCAAAATGTGCTCGAGCTACGCTTGTCTTTTCATCGGTTACCTGGAGCACCAGATCTTGCACACCTACCAGGGCCCTCTTCCTCTCATGCACCGTTGGTACATTGACGACTGCATCAGTCTGACTGACCTTCCGAGTATGAAATCTCAATATTCATCGAGCAAATGGGATATCTCTCTTTCGTTTCATCCTTTCATCTCTTGTCCCTATGTTTAGTTCTCCTTGTCACGTTCATCATAGATACCGTAGTAAAAGTAAAGAGCCCCCCGTCAGCCAAGTGTCGTATAGGTAGCTTATCAGTACGACTCAAATTGATATGCTAGAGAAAATACAAAATGAAGCCATGCGCATTATCCTGGGATGTACGAGGGACACTCCCTGTGTAGCTATGAGGTATCTTCTTGACTTTCCAACCATGGTTGACAGAATCAAGATCTGGAGAGCACGAGCATACCTGAAGATTAGTACAGATAAAGAGCATCCGTTGCACCACGTGCTCAACACAGAGGTAAATCATGGGTGGGCCGAGCAGAAGATGTCATCAAACAGGTCTGTGGGCTTACCAATATCAGTGTTGGTGAGGAGTGGATACCGGTGCCTACGTCATTCAAGGGGACTTTCTCGTGTATTGTCACACTCGACAGGAAAAGTAGGGAACAGAACCCTGAGAATGCTGAGGTCAACGGTCTCATCTGCGATAACACCGATGAGAAAGATGCAGTCATCTATGCAGACGGATCTGTAAGACGACACCAAAGAAGTGCATGGGCATTTACAGCACGCTCGGCAGGCAGAATAGTCTACGAAGACAGTGGTGCATACGTCGTGACCACGAGTAGCATGACAATGGAGGCGATGGCAGTGACCAAGGCATTCGAATGGTTAGAGTCATAAGACTACACTCACGCATGTATACTGAGTGATTCGATGAGCATGATAAAAAAAGTGGAGGCGGGCTCTGTACGCATGCAATGGGTAGAGTCGTTGCAGAAATCCAAAATACGTAAGGTCACCTTTGTCTATGTTCCTGGACATGCGGGAGTACGGGGAAATGAAAGGGCGGACAGGTTGGCTAGCTGCGCTGTCGTTGAGGACGGGCAACCAATGGATCGGGCGGACATCTACAATGCCCTCCGAGATGTGGTAAGAGCACAGGACTTCGACAAACACAGATCCGCGTCACTTCTTCGGATGATGGAAATGGGAGTTAAGTTGGGTACACCCGGAAATGAGAAACTTAGTGGCCGTGTAAGAAGACTTATCGACCAACATTGAACTGGAGTCGTCAGTCGCTGGACACTGAGGGAATTGCTGAGGAGGGGATCTGAGCACCTATGGACATGTTCGGAGGGCAATGATGATGACCCGCAAATAACTCAATAACTCAATCACGTATAGGTAATATGGTGTTAGTGACCATAAATTTTACAGACTTTCAGCACATGATTTTTGGGCCCGTGCCGCTTTACTTTCCCAGATAAATCAGGTACCCATTTAAGGCTGGATGAACCCGGAAGCCATCGGTTGGGATCGAACCCTACCTCTAGTCCTTTGTAGTCCAGTTCACTAACCACTGAGCTATCGCGGCTCCCAGATACAGTAGAGATCATCAATATTTTGTTGTTCGTTTGTGTTGTTCTCGTTTTCTGATGAAGGCCGCATGTAGGCTGGAACGTCGGTATTTTTTGTGTTTCTTTTTTTTGTAAAACTGTGACAATACTTTGTAGGAGTGTACGCTGTAGGCCACTACTTGTTCCCGTTATGTCAGCCATTCTGTCTAACACATCCGACTTTAGCTCTTCATTTTTGAGTACAAAATGTGTTCTTTCCTAGTTGCACCTACCTGCTTACCAGATTAGTCTCTACCTACAGTTTACACAAATATCACGGGGGGATGAAGAAGGATTCTGATCCTAACGAAACAGTCAGCTTTGAGTCGCTGATATCTTTCTACTTATGACCTACCCGAAGTTTTGAGCCACAACAATAAAAATACCAGAGACATTGATACAACATTGTTGGAAGGTAGATCATGTCGTTGTTTGCAGAAAGTTGCGTTATTTGTGTCATTCGACACACCACTTTCGATTTCAGCTCAACATTCCGGCTTATGACCTGCCCGATGTCTTGAGCCCCCACAAAAATAACTTGAGAACCACCGATTTAACAGAGTTGGAAGCCACACCATGATAATTGCAGTAGCCACTTTGTAATTGGGGAGAGTTTCAACAAACCAAGTTCTTCCATTAATTAAGGTCGTAATTTCCCTAGTTCGCCTCGTTGCCTTCGGTCGGGGCCACTAAACGAGTAATTCATTATGACGTCAAACAATCAAACACTGATTACCGATTAAAAGATTCGACCTCACTGCACACATGGCTGACCCACAGGCGCTCGTTTCTTCCCACCAGTCGAGACAAAGTGTACATGCTAACAGTTTCTGTATCTCGCTGGTTATATAACGTTTACTTTATTTTTCAGTGCTGCCTCTTAGCGTCGAGTGTATTCAAGTATTAAGGTCAATGTTGTGTGTGTCCTGCACTGCGCTAAATTGTGATGTCCTACTTCATTAATCCATTGTCTTCTAGGCCCACCTTTTTCCTATTTCCCATTGCTTCTGAGTGTTATCTCTTTCTCTTCCTTTCTGTCGTTCACCCGATGGCTACTAAAAGAATGAATGGTCCTTCTTGCCATCCATGCTAAAATGGATGTAAATTGGACTGATATGAGTTGTGCTGGGTTTATGTGTTCCTTCCAGCCTAACTCCAGGAGCCGCGATGGCTCAGTGGTTATTGAACTGGACTACAAAGGACAAGAGGTAGGGTTCGATCCCAACCGACGGCTCCCATTCACCCAGGCTTTACTGGGTACCGGATTTTTTTCGGGTCATTAACACCATATTCCCTAGACGCCACTTGGCGTGACAGGGTACTTTACTTACTCAGCCTAACACATCAGGCCCCAGTACGGTATTTGAGCACTGTAGTCCCTTCCCTATACGACTCCTGCTCGCTTGGTCTATGGTCAGACTGGATAATCTGTTTCCAAGAGTACAGCTGGGTGGTGGAGCAGGGAAGTGATTAGCTCTGTTGTTCGCCGATCATGACACAATCAGTCAGCTGTGGGTCGCTGACCGCACTCAGCTCGGTTGTTGGATGAGCGTGTTGACCACCAAGTGTTATCTGTCTCTGTGGGGATGCTGGCTAGTAGTCATTGTTTTATATGTCCAAACCACTTGATCTGTTTTTATAGAATGTAGTTCAGTACGTCTGTTACTCCAGTTTTCTCTCTCTCTCTCTCTCTCTCTCTCTCTCCCTCTCTCTCTCTCCCGCTTTATATAATTCTATCCCATCATGTCACATTCTGCATTACTCTTATTCTTCACATCATCCGCTGCAACTATGTTTTATTATGCCTTTGGCAGGTAATGTCCAAGGTTGACATCTGTGACAAAGTGTTTAGAAAAGCTCTGATTTGTATTGCGTTCTTTTTTAATCTGTTTTTGCTTCATGTTTGTTCTATGCATTCAAAGTCAACTGTCGACGCAGTTAATGGTCCAGTTACTTAAATAAGTAACTGGACCATTAGCTGCGTAGACAGTTGACTTTGAATGCATAGAACAAACATGCATAGAACTATATACACTTTTAATTTGTAATAGTGAACTAATGGTCCAGTCACTTATATATATACACTCTTAATATGTAATATTGAACTAATGGCCCAGTCACTTATTTAAATACACTCTTAATCTGTAATAGTGAACTAATGGCCCAGTCACTTATTTAAATACACTTTTAATGTGTAATAGTGAACTAATGGTCCAGTCACTTATTTAAATACACTTTTAATGTGTAATAGTGAACTAATGGTCCAGTCACTTATTTAAATACACTCTTAATCTGTAATAGTGAACTAATAGTCCAATCACTTATTTATATACAGACTCTTAATTTGTAATAGTGAACTAATTGTCCAATAACTTTTTTATATACAGGCTCTTAAATTGTAATAGTGAACTAATTGTCCAATCACTTATTTATATACAAACTCTTAATTTGTAATAGTGAACTAATATTCCAATCACTTATTTATATAAAAACTCTTAATTTGTAATAGTGAACTAATAGTCCAATCACTTATTTATATACAGACTCTTAATTTGTAATAGTGAACTAATTGTCCAATCACTTATTTATATACAGACTCTTAATTTGTAATAGTGAACTAATAGTCCAATCACTTATTTATATACAGACTCTTAATTTGTAATAGTGAACTAATTGTCCAATCATTTATTTATATCATCATCATCATCATCATCAAGTACCGTGCCTACTGGCGTAGGTGATCATGTCTTTCCACAACTTTCAATCTCGGCAGCTATTTATCATTTCTGTTGTTGACCTTCTGCCAAGCCATTTTCTTAAGCTGTCTGTTATTGTTTCTCTCTACTTCCCTCTATCTCTTCGTCCCTCAATTTTTCCAGTCGTTACAATATATTCCAGTTGTTCACTTCTCATTACATGGCCCAAAAGTGATGATTGTCTCTTCCTAATATTGGAAATTAGTTCTCTTTTTGCTTTGGCCTCTCTCTCCATAACATTTTCATTACTCTTCTTAGCTGTCCATGGTACTTTCAACATTCTTCTGTAAAACCACATTTCTACAGACTCCAGTGATTTTCTTGTCTATTGTTCTATTGTCCATGATTCGCATCCATATGTCAAGACTGGCTCTACATAACATTTAAGAACTCTTTTTCTTGTTTCTATTGTCAAAAATAGATTGCATAGTATCTTCCTCATTTTTTGGAAAGCTGCTTTTGCCTGAGCCATTCTGCATCTCACCTCTTTTGTACATCTTCCGTCTGAGGTTAACAAAGTTCTCAAATATTTAAATTCATTTACCTGATTTAATATTGTTCCACTTGTCTTTATTTTGCACTGAGGTGATGTCTTTTTCTTTGTTGTTACAATTACCTCTGTCTTTTTGCTATTAAGGCAGAGTCCTTTATTTTTGCTTTCCTTCACTATAATGAAATCCACATTTCTTGTAACTCATTTTCACTCTTAGTGATTAAGACTGTATCATCAGCATACTTTAGATTATTTATATTATTACCTCCAATTGTTATTCCAGGCATGTCCCTTATGGATCTTAAAATAATCTCACTATAAATATTATATATTTATATACAAACTCTTAATTTGTAATAGTGAACTAATAGCACATTTACTTATTTACGTACAAACTTTTAATTTGTAATAGTGAACTAATAGTCCAATCACTTATTTATAAAGGCCAGGCGTGGAAGTCCCCTTCGGTCCATTATGAAAACATCACCGATGTAGCTCCATCGCCTTCTCCGTTTAAGGATTGACACGTATTCATGGTTTCTTCTCCTAAAGTTTCATTCCAAATTATGTACGCATAGAAAGTTTTTAATATTTTCTGTTCATTTCGTTATTAAAGTTCGCACTGTTTTGTGTATATTATATTGCTATTTAATTATTATTATTATTTAAAAAAAATTTCTCGGTGGTTACTTTTGACTAGAGAATTACCGAGACTAGAAGTTCTAGATTCTGCTTTCTGCTGTTGTAATCACGACGAATTTGTAAACTCGGCAGGGGAGCTAACTGGAGCATGCCATAAATTCAGCAAAGCAAAGTGTAACGGTTAACTGCTGATTGCATTAACATTGGGAAATGAGAAAATAAAACCACCAATGAAAGCTCGGGGTAGCGAAACTCAAACAAAAACACAAAGCAAGAAACGAGGAGATCAAAGCAATTAATTAAAAACAGTTCCAGGGGGAGAGTGCTACTAAAATTCACTAACGGTTGATGTAACAATGGGACATAACTCATTATGGAGGTGAGATCAATTAATGATTCGGCGATTGAGAAAATGGCTATTGCTGACTTAACTACATCATGAACAGCAAGTCAGGAATGAGAACTAACGGAAACGTCTTTTTTTTTTTTTCTTATGGGGAGACATGTAAACATTGACGCATGCCGTTCAGGATTGTCTGCGTCACGTGAACAATTGAGTCATGGCCAAGGACTTCCCGATCTCTCTGAGTGACAGTGCTCGTGGAAACGAGAACAACCGAAGAAAGATTGCCGGTTTTGTGAGGGAGATTGTTCTGGTAAAGTGAGAACAAATAAGAGCCAAGAAGGAGGAATATGAGAACACAAAGAGAAGTTTAAAAATGAAAAAGAAGCAGTTTTTAAAAATTTAAGAGGATTAAAATGAAAAATATAATAATAATAATGATGATAATAATAATAATGATAATAATAATAATAATGATAATAATAATAATAATAATGATAATAATAATAATAATAATAATAATAATGATACTAATAATGATGATGATGATAATAATAATAATAATAATAATAATAATGATAATGGTAATAATGATAATGATAATAATAATAATAATGATGATAATGATAATGATAATAATAATGATAATGATAATAATAATGATAATGATAATAATAATAATAATAATAATAATGATAAAAATAATAATAATAATAACAGGAAAGCTTAGAAGCTTCACATCGTCTCTATTAATTGTCCATGATATTGAGTTATTGAGTTATTGAGTTATTTGCTGGTCATCATCATTGCACTCCGAACATGTCCATAGGTGCTCAGATCCCCTCCTCAGCAATTCCCTCAGTGTCCAGCGACTGACAACTCCAGTTCTATGTTGGTTGATAAGTCTTCTTACACGGCCACTAAGTTTCTCATTTCTGGCTGTGCCCATCTTAACTCCCATTTCCATCATCCGAAGAAGTGACGTGGATATGTGTTTGTCCATGATATCCATGATATCTTAATAGCTACCTAACTCGGAATATCTTTAATAGATTTGCCACCAGACACTTGCTCTTCTAGAGTAGACCAACACATTTCTCAGCCGTCCTGTGTGAACGCACACGTACTAACACTCCACGAACAACAACCGTATTGTGTAGGCACCCTCAAACAAATGGCAGAGATCAGTAGAGAGGCTCGTCAGGCAGGCGTATCAGAACGTTTAGGCGCCACACACACAAACACACACATACACAAACAAACATACACATACAAACAAACTACAGACACTTTTCTTTTCGCGTCTCGCACATTGGATAAATGGAGCCGCTCTAACTCAGTGATTAGTGAACTGGACTACAAAGGACAAGAGGTAGGGTTCGATCCCAATCGACGGCTTCCGGGTTCACCCAGCCTTTAATGTGTACCGGGTTTTTTCTGGGAAAGTAATGCGGCACGGGCGTAAAACCGACCACATTACCGCAAAAATCATGTGCTGAAGATCTGTAAAATTTATGGTCACTAACGCCATAGTTTCTATACGCCACTTGGCGTGACGGGGGTACTTTAGTTTTACTTTTACTTTGAAGAAATGTCGTTGCTATATCTTGATTAGTGCTTAAATTACTGAAGATAGGCCGAGTTCTGTAGCGAGTGAGACGTCCTGTATTCATTATATGACGGGTTTGGTCCAGCCTACAGAAGACCCAGTGAGTCAACCACGACGCAGTGAGTCAACCACGACGCAGTGAGTCAACCACGACGCAGGTTTAGAGGAAACAACCAGTACCAACCACTCACATACAAGCGTCAACCATCTCATCTTATTTCTTGTTGTTCCTGTCACTCCTTCGTAAAACAGGATAAAGAGTCAAGTTCGCATGATCGAAAGACTAGAACTCTCAAGAAGTAGAAGAAGAAGACGAAGATGATGATGATGATGATGAATTACGAAGGATTTGATGAAAACAAAAATGTTTACAACCTATCATGAGTTCCCCTATCTCATGTTGTAACTACGACTTAATTTGTGAGTCCTTGAACATCCATGCAAATCCAGTAAACGGGTTATCTTATCTCCCGGAACCACTGGTACCATTCGAGCATCAGCTCTTTGATTCTCTGCCAAGGTAAAGAGTACACGGTATTCACCTGAGAGCGATCAGAAACTCATTGCTCAATTACGAATAGCGAATGTGTGGGAGAGGAGGAGAATTTGTGGGAGAGGAGGAGAATTTGTGGGAGAGGAGGAGAATTTGTGGGAGAGGAGGAGAATTTGTGGGAGAGGGGAAGAAACTCGTCTCAGCTGGTAGTCGAAACTCCGACAAACAGGTCAGCTGGCAAGTGCACTTGCTGCTCCTCCACCGTGGGAGAGGTCTTCAGAAGATCAGCCAGAATTCACTTATACGAGACATTGACATTCACATGAAGTCTTTCTTCTAGAAATCATCTCTCCGATCGTGCCAGTACTGTCGCTAGTGTCGCCAGTAACTTCGTTAATAAAACCGACTTCAATGAGCTGCCCCGAAAAAGTTCAGCAATAACGACCTCGTCGACGATCATCAAAAGAAAAGATGGTAAGCAGTTTGTCTAAATATCTCATTCAAGTAATAGAATGTATTTAACTGCAGTTTTGTTTTCAATATTTCTAAACATTCAAACAAATTAACGTTGCTGCCAAAGACACCCAGAGCTTTCAAATGTTAACTTCGCTGCTAATTGAGATAGACACCTAGAGCTTTCAAATACTAATTTTGCTACTAAGTGAGATGTACACGTAGAGCTTTCAAATACTAACTTTGCTGCTAAGTGAAGTAGACACCTAGAGCATTCAAATACTAACTTTGCTGCTAAGTGAGATAGACACATAGTGTTATCAAATAATAACTTTGCTGCTAAGTGATATAGACACCTAGAGCTTTCAAATACTAACTTTGCTGCTAAGTGATATAGCCACCTAGAGCTTTCAAATACTAACTTTGCTGCTAAGTGAGATGTACACGTAGAGCTTTCAAATACTAACTTTGCTGCTAAGTGAGACAGACACCTAGAGCTTTCAAATAATAACTTTGCTGCTAAGTGATATAGACACATAGAGTTTTAAAATACTAACTTTGCTGCTAAGTGATATAGACACCTAGAGTTTTAAAATACTTACTTTGCTGCTAAGTGAGATAGACACCTAGAGTTTTAAAATACTAACTTTGCTGCTAAGTGATATAGACACCTAGAGTTTTAAAATAATAACTTTGCTGCTGAGTGAGATAGACACCTAGAGTTTTAAAATAATAACTTTGCTGCTAAGTGATATAGACACCTAGAGTTTTAAAATAATAACTTTGCTGCTGAGTGAGATAGACACCTAGAGTTTTAAAATAATAACTTTGCTGCTGAGTGAGATAGACACCTAGAGTTTTAAAATAATAACTTTGCTGCTGAGTGAGATAGACACCTAGAGTTTTAAAATAATAACTTTGCTGCTGAGTGAGATAGACACCTAGAGTTTTAAAATAATAACTTTGCTGCTGAGTGAGATAGACACCTAGAGTTTTAAAATAATAACTTTGCTGCTGAGTGAGATAGACACCTAGAGCTTTCAAATACTAACACGCACACACACACAAACACACATATAGTGTTCAGTACCTTTAATCTAAAATAAATGTTCCTGACACCCTCACAACTTCTACAATAAAACTCTCTAATCGCTATGTGCTAGTCCTCTCAGTGACTGGTATGCTCATGTTTGTATAATCGTTGTCAAAGACCATTACCAGAGAATATAAACCACGACGACTCCATTTTACAATTATTGCTAACACAGTATCTTGAAGGTGATAAGAGCGCGGCCGAAAAAGAAAAAAAAAACATGTGTGTGTATGTATGTATGTATGTGTGTGTGTGTGTATGTATGTATGTATGTATGTATGTATGTATGTATGTATGTATGTATGTATGTATGTATGTATGTATGTATGTATGTATGTATGTATGTATGTATGTATGTATGTATGTATGTATGTATGTATGTATGTATGTATGTATGTATGTATGTATGTATGTATGTATGTATGTATGTATGTATGTATGTATGTATGTATGTATGTACGTGTGTATGTGTGTATGTGTTTATGTATGTGTTTATGTATGTATGTGTGTATGTATGTATGTGTGCATGTATGTATGTATGTGTGTATGTATGTATGTGTGTGTATGTATGTATGTATGTATGTATGTATGTATGTATGTATGTATGTATGTATGTATGTATGTATGTATGTATGTATGTATGTATGTATGTATGTATGTATGTATGTATGTATGTATGTATGTATGTATGTATGTATGTATGTATGTATGTGATGTATGTATGTGATGTATGTATGTAAATATGTGTGTATGTGATGTATGTACGTATGTTTGTATGTATGTGTGTGTATGAGATGTATGAATGCAAATCAGAGAACATGGGATTGCCATTTCAAATTGCAACAAACAGAACAACGTTAACTACGACAATAAGAGAAGAACTAGGAGCTGTAACCAAAGATAATGTCTTTCTTCCCGCTGACAAGAATGGCAGAAGAAAAGTCCTGCAAGAGCTCTTATTGATCGCTCATTCTGCTGCTCGTTCCCCCTCCAGCAACTATCGATCTCATCAATATCGAGGAAGAAACGATCTCTCTCTACCCATAATTACAAGGAAAAGCCAATATGTCGCTTGGCATCTGTTGAAACATATGATGCAATTAAAAGAAAAGTCGATTAAGCTCGTGTGAGGATTTACAACGCAGTTCGAGGATGCGACGAGGAATTATATTTCCGAACTCCAGGATTTGATCCATTATCAGTAGCTTTATTGTGTTTCTGACGCATGTTTTGCGGATTATCGCATGTAGGCTATACACAATAAATGCACTCGCACATACTTACACGTAAGAACGCAAACAAATATGGAAAGTTCAGAATAAAGAAATGGCTTGTGAGACAAAAGAGGACGCAAAACGCCAGTTAAAATATTTCATAAAAATAAAGTAATTAAATAAAATATGTACCAAGAAAATAATTTCGGAAATTACCTGACAAAAATCTGTTACTGTACTTTTCAAGAGAGAGAACTTCTGTACTATATACAGTGAATAGCATATACAATCGTAGCGGCACTATGTATATAGTGCATATACAATACATATATAAATCATAGTCACACCACAAACAGTGCATATACTGGATAGGACAAACACTGCGGAAGCCAACTGAGAGTAAAACACAATAGCCAAGTGGCGTACAAGGAATGTGGTGTTAGTGACCATACATTTTACAGACCTTCGGAACATGATTTTTAGGGTTATATGGTCGGTATTACGCCCGTGCCGCTTTACTTTCCCAGAAAAAATCCACTACCCATTAAAGGTTGGGTGAATTGGAAGCCGTCGGTTGGGATCGAACCCTACCTCTTGTCCTTTGTAGTCCAGTTCACTAACCACTGAGCTATCGCGGCTAATCACTCTATATACAGTACATATACTCGCAATCACTCTATATAAAGTGCTTACTATTGCAATTACACTATATACAATACATATATGTTGTTCTTGTTGCGTTCGCCAGCTTTCAACTCTGACGAAGTCCCTAGAGACTAGGAACTGAGTTTTACTTCTTAATCCATTTTTCCCTGGCAGCCGCGTGCACAGAGGTCCCTCGCCGCACAGGCAGATAACTCCGACTTCGGCGGTACTCGTGTTTTTTTCAGTCGATGAGTAACTGACGTTTCAAGCCGGGCCTCACTGCTGAGACCAGGGGTGGTTGTCGCAGAGAGAAATCATAAATAAAAATCCCAATACATATATGATAGTAATCATCGTTAGTTCTTAACGTTGGTGGTCGCTGCAGCGCCCTTGATGTTATCTTCACAATTTACATTCAACTTTCATGGTTAAAATCTGCTTTTTGATATGTGACGTAGTTTAATTCTGTCTTTTCTCTGATGTTGTCTTCCCATCTCCTCCACTGTCTGTATGCTGTCTGTATTATATATACATTTATATAAGGACAGCCTTAAGATTACAAGGTCTGAAGACATTTAGAGAGGGACAAACAACAATACACACATAGAGAACAATATTATGATTATGGAATGCACCGGTATCACTGCAAACGAATTAAAATCCATAATTACTCAACCGCCCGTGCCAGTGGAATCATCCGAATTACTATCTCAGCTCCCAAACAAAGAAAGGCAGCTGTAGCCCCTACCATATCAGTTTCAGCACACACCAAAAGACATAAGGCGAAACCGCACAGAAAGTGAACACAACCGTCTGTTCCCGGTCATACGATATCATCATTCATTGTAAACAATCGGAATATTGATACACGATTAAAACGGATGAAACGCACAGCTCACGGTGTGCACAGAGCACTTAACTCAGTAGCTCCTGCGACAAGCCGGACTTGGAATATGAGGAAACTGTAACAAGGAACACCTTTCAGACATAGCCTTTAATTGTTCCTTCCGCCTATCCACCATATTAACCAGAAGTTGACGTCCTCCTGAAAATGATGATCGTCATATTTATTTTTTAATGTATATCGCTCATGATGTTAGGACATCGTTTTTAGCACAATATTAATTAACGATAATCATAACATGGTCTATGATAGCAATAAGTCAAGAGCATTAGTGCAGCATTAGGGAGCCGCGAAAGCTCAGTGGTTAGTGAACTGGACTACAAAGGACAAGGGGTAGGGTTCGATGCCAACCGACGGCTTCCGGGTTCACCCAGCCTTAAATAGGTACCGGATTTTTTTCTGGGAAAGTAAAGCAGCACGGGCTTAATACTGACCACATTACACCCAAAAATCATGTGCTGAAGGTCTGTAAAATATAGGGTCACTAACACCATATTCCCTATACGCCACTTGGCGTGACGGGGGCTCTTTACTTTTACTTTTTATTAGTGCAGCATTAACCTAGCCATTAGCTTAAACATGTGTCCTTATACAAGTCTTCTGCCTCTTTATGTGTGACGTATGTATATGTCATGTCCATGTATATGGCAATGATGTGGTTAATCAGAAGAATGTAACGAGTTCCATGGACAGCAATAATTACAACTGAAGAATGTTTAAAACAAACTGGAAAAACCAGAAATATCCCCCAAATCATAAAGAAATACCATCTACATTTATTGGACTATCTACATTTATTGAACAATCTACATTTATTGTTGGACTATCTACATTTATTGGACAATCTACATTTATTGGACTATCTACATTTATTGGACAATCTACATTTATTGGACTATCTACATTTATTGGACTATCTACATTTATTGGACTATCTACATTTATTGGACTATCTACATTTATTGGACTATTCTACATTTATTGGACTATCTACATTTTTTGGACTATCTACATTTATTGGACTATCTACATTTATTGGACTATCTACATTTATTTAAAGAAAGGCATTGCAAATATTATAACAATATGCAGAAATAACGGAAAGAAGAGCAGAGGAAAATAATGAAAAAATATTGAGCAGCTTATCAAAAGAGAAAAACAAAAGATAACCGTTTTAAATTATAACATGCATGAAGGACCGAGTGAAGTGGAGAGAGATGATCGCCTACGCCAACCGGCATAGCATTTGATGACAATGATGGTGATGAAATGACAACAGAGGAAATTACAGCCTAAAAACGAAAACTGTTAATATAGACCTGGCGAATTTAGGCATGAGCGAGTGAAAGACATAATGTGTTTAACCAGCAAGCAAATGGAACCACCAGTACGCATACATCTGCTGAAGAAGATTGATCACCTTTGGGGCTGCCAGAAGTGGGAATAGTCGTTTTTACCAATCAAGATTATAATAAATAATATATTGTAGTAATGATTTTAGACTTCGAGCAGGCCACAACAGAATAAAATATAGTCTTCTCGATACCTTAAGGATAAGAACGTGTGTCGAATGAAGCTGGTATAAGTAAAATGACTACTCGAGATATGATGTCCAGAATATGGCAAGCAGAGAAGATTCTTTGTGACTATCACCTGTGCCAATTATGGACAAGCTGTATGGAGATGTCACCAACCCTGAGCTGATCAATGCTTTCTTTCAACCTATTAACATTGAATGTGAATTTGAGATTAATGGATTACATTCAAGAAGAAATATATTTTATCGCTAATTTAAACATATATTTTCGTTGTTTCCATTTTTATTTTTACTGTTCATTTAATTGAGGCAGCGAGGTGGTTAGTGAGTACTGTCCACATTTGGGCGTGTCCAACTCTCAATGGCGACGATTGATTTTTCTTCGAACCGACGACACTTCGGTGTTAACCTAACTGTATCGGAGATGGTCTTTGTGTAAATTAACTGGACTCGTGTAATGCTGACCATAACAACCACAAATGTGTTGAACGTCATAAAAAAAATGTGTTCTAACATCCCATTTTCAGCACGTCACTAGAGATGACGCGCACTTTTATAATTTTTTTGACAGGGAATACATCTTTCTACATTAAGAAACATGCATATTTTAAACCTGCTGGTATGATTGAGCCAGCGTTGAAGTCACACAGCCAACTATATATTTACTAAGGCCCTTGGGCAGAAAGTAAAACAAGGAAAACCCGCCAACAAGCATGACGTGCTCAGATTTAGGTGATAGAGACGGCTAACTTTACTTTACCAACAAGCCCTGCTCGCAGAGCAGAAAACTTCATGATGGTTGGTCGTTTTTTTTTTTTTCAGGAATTCATTCTCAACCCTCAGGCCTAATTAAATTTATAGTTGGCTGTGGAAGGCCACTCTCACAATCGATCAATCAGATCCGACAACACGCAACATTATATCTTAGAACACGGCCCACGAGAGGAATGATCTATGTCAACCCAAGATTCAGCCTTCCGATGGCGGAGTGTGTCAGCCAAGGCGAAGGATTAGGGAAGAAAATCAGAGGACACATACGCACATAGAGTAGCGACCATTCTACTAGCTGATCTTGTGTCTTACTTCTCAATTATGAACTGGAATCAAGGTCGCATGATCACAAGACTTGAACGCTAAAGAAAAAAAACAATACCTCAGTAGGTTCTCGACTTTAAAATACAGTTGTTATATGTTTAAACATCACCAGAGAAGAATCTAAAAATGTAAACAGCCCCCGTCACTCCAAGTGGCGTATAGGGAATATGGTGTTAGTGACAATAATTTTTATAGACCTTCAGCACATGATTTTTGGGGTTATGTGGTCGGTACTACGCCCGTGTTGCTTTACTATCCCAGACGAAAATCCGGCACCCATGTAAGGCTGGGTGATCCCGGAAGCCGTCGGTCAGGTTCTAACTCGACCTCTTTTCCTTTGTAGTCAAGTTCACTAACCACGGAGCTATCCCGGCTCCCTGAGGAGCATCTGCTCACATTTATTTCTCTCACATACCGCACCTCTTATAGGTAGAAGAGTCGGTCTGATACGAAACCCTAAACAAAGTTTTGCCAGGGGGTATTCGGATGCTCCGGGACACATTCTTTACTAAACAGGGTGAGGTAGTTCTCAATTTGGAAACGTCATAGATTCACCAAGCTGGCCAAGAAAGTAGAGATCGAAGACGGAAAGAAACCCCGTACTCAAAATCCCAAGGGATTTTGTCGGATGTGCTAGGCAGAACGCGCAAAACAGCGTGCTGTAAACAACACAAAGCATCAACGATTTCTACTGTCTGTGTACGTCATGACGTCACTAGGATGAGGAGTAATCGTGTTCTAGAGCGGAGATGAAGAAGAATAAGAAGGAGGAAGAAGGGGAAGAAAAGAAGAAAAAGACAAAGAGAGAAGGAGAATAAGGAGAGTAGAGGAACAAGAAGAGGAAGAAGATGGAAGAAGAGGAGGAGAGGAAGGACAGGAAGGACATTCCACTTCCTCCCACACACCACCCACCCCCAAATCAAGACTGTTGATTCTAAAGAACAAAGCATTCACCTCAAGAAGATGAAAGATGAAGAAGAAGAGAAGGAAAAACAACCCCCTTTAACCCCCCCTTCCCCCTCCCCCCACCACACACACACCACCCACCCCCAACCCAAGACTGTTAAATCTAAAGAACAAAGCATTCGCCTCAATGTTCTCAATATCACCAAAGAACTAACTCACCCTCTACCATACTTTCCTTTCAATATTTCTTTCACGTTTTATTTTTTTTTCCCCTCTATTGAAATTACCTCAATTTAAAGAGCACGTGCGCCAGTCCAGACTGACCTCTGCACGAATGACGTAATCAGCTTATTTCAACAAATCTAGAACATAAAGTTGCTGCAGCGAATCTCATGGAAGATTAAAGCATGAACACCTTCACACTGCTCATAATATTATGGAGACGTACTAGTTAATTATTAACAAAGCAGGCATCAAATTAGTGCGCGATCGCCATTGTGTGTGTTCCAATAATCGTTATTTATTTCTCGGGAGAACAGGGATTGATTTAATATAGTGAGTGTTTGAGTTATAAGTAAAGCGCGTGCTCATCAATTGAGTTAATGTGAGTTAAATACCAACTTAGGGGCCGGGTGGTCCAGAGGCAAGATACGGTCTCTGGAAAAGAATGTCCTGGGTTTGAATTCTACCATGAGTGGTAGGAGTTTTTGTACTTCCAATCCGCGCTTTCTTTGTGGCTTTACCCTCCCTCCTCTCCCTCTCTCTCTCTCTCTCTCTCTCTCTCTCTTTCGGTTGTGAGATCCCATATTTAGCTCTCTCTGATAACGATAGAAAAGCAGGAGGTCCCGTGTTCTATCTGCGCATGCTGAAGTTGGATCTCGAAAGCAGGACTTTCAGCCATAAATTTCCTACGTCAGCGCGCCACTATTTACCTTTCAGCCCTACATTTCTGACGTTAGCGCGCCTCTATTCACCTTTCAGCCCTACATTTCTGACGTCAGCACGCCACTATTCACCCTTCAGCCCTACATTTCCTATGTTAGCGCGCCTCTATTCACCTTTCAGCCCTACATTTCTGACGTTAGCGCACCATTATTCACCTTTCAGCCCTACATTTCTGACGTCAGCGCGCCACTATTCACCCTTCAGACCTACATTTCCTATGTCAGCGCGCCACTATTCACTTTCAGCCCTACATTTCTGACGTCAGCGCGCCACTATTCACCTTTCAGCCCTATATTTCTGACGTCAGCGCGACCCTATTCGCCTTTCAGCCCTATATTTCTGACGTCAGCGCACTACTATTCGCCTTTCAGCCCTACATCTCCTACGTCAGCGCGACCCTATTCCCCACTCAGCCCTACATTTCTGACGTCAGCGCGACCCTATTCGCCTCTCAGCCTTACATTTCTGACATCAGCGCGCCACTATTCACCTTTCAACCCTACATTTCCTACGTCAGCGCGCCATTATTCACCTTTCAGCACTACATTTATGTCGTCAGCGCGCCACTATTCACCTTTCAGCCCTTCATTTCTGACGTCAGCGCGACCCTATTCGCCTTTCAGCCCTATATTTCTGACGTCAGCGCGCCACTATTCGCCTTTCAGCCCTACATCTCCTACGTCAGCGCGACCCTATTCGCCTCTCAGCCCTACATTTCTGACATCAGCGCGACCCTATTCGCCTTTCAGCCCTATATTTCTTATGTTAGCGCGCCACTATTCGCCTTTCAGCCCTATATTTCTTATGTTAGCGCGCCACTATTCGCCTTTCAGCCCTATATTTCTTATGTTAGCGCGCCACTATTCGCCTTTCAGCCCTATATTTCTTATGTTAGCGCGCCACTATTCGCCTTTTAGTCCAACATTTCCAACGTCACCTCGTCTCTACTCTATTTTCCACATCTTTAGTTTGCTGCTTAATCCATCGGGGGTGAGATCTTTTATCAGTTTTAATTCATTATCCTTACTTAAGTTGTCAGCTATGAGTCGCCAATCGCTTTAAAGATTGGTCAAACAGTGGAAGATTATTGCAGAACACTAAAGCAAGACGGGAGTAATGAAACAACACGCTGTTAACGAACAAAGGAGAGCAAAACAATGGCATACATACGGTGAATAAGAATGTCAATAAAGTCTTCAATAGTTACACGCCAGTACAATAACAAATAAATCGATATATCGATCAAATCAACAATATATCAAGAGCTGAATAAACAAAAACAGACACAATAATCTGATAGCAATATGGGTTGTTAAGGGTAAACTATTTCTTAAATGAAAGCCGGGAAGTCTGAAGTGTCTCAATGTGCATGATCTGAAAGCGGCAAAACGACTCATAGCTGAGTGTTATAATAAGTGAATCAGAATTGATCACATGGTTACTCCATACCCACCCCCTTTCCATCTTCCACGTATAGCGTCGGGGCTACTATCGGAGTCTATTGCTACCGGAGTACTGAGTTTAGTGCTCTGTGCATACTGTGAGCTGTGTATTTCATCCGGTTCGTGTTCCGATATTCCGATTTTTTACGATGAATGATGCCATCGTTCGACGAAGGACAGTTTGGCTGCGTGCACGTTTAGTACGGTTACGCCTTATATATTTTAGCGTGTGCTGTAGCTGCAATGATGGGGACTGTAGCTGCCATGATGGGGACTGCAGCTGCCATGATGGAGACTGCAGCTGCCTTTCTTTGTGTGGATCCTTCAATGCGATGAGATGTTAACTCGGATGATTCCACTGGCGCGGGCGGCTGAGCAATTATGGATTTTAATTCGTCTGCGATGATATCCGGGTCTTCGACTAACTACAAATACAACGTTATAAACAGACAGGTTGCTCGAAATTATGTTTATAAGTAAATGGGAAAAACTCTTCAAATGGCATGTTCATATCGAATATGATGGGCCGAAATGCCCATTTACTGCAGCTCGTTGTGGGAGATTGAGTGATCTAGAAGTAAGGCATTGACTCGTAGAATTGAAGGTTCCTGGTTGCAATCCTATCACAAGCAGTGGGAAATGTTCACTTCGAATTCAGTTTCTTCGTGGCGTTACCTCCCCTGGTCTTTGGGTAGAGAGAGATTTCATGATTAGCTCTCTCGGATAATGGTAAAAAGGTCCCCATGTGCCATTGTGCACGTTATAGAACATTTAGCAGCTAAAAGTAGAAAATAATAGGCCAAAAATACCTTGAAAAAAATTGGTCGAATGAGAAATCTACCCATGTCGAAGACGGATATGCCGGGCCGAAAGGCGCAGATATTTCGCAGGTATCGGTAAACTAGCGACACGACGCATTCACGCCCACTTAACGGGAGAACGATCAGAAGAAGAAGATGGAGCAGCTCATTGTAAATTTCTGCTTAATCCAACTAATCTCATCTTTAGCTACAACAAATAACAGAAATAAGAAGACGGTCTTCTACAGACGGATATATCTTTGCTTTTTTACGAGGTCGGACCTTGAATTCTTCAACGTTATATTAGACCGAAATTACAATTAATTAATTTTGTTATGCTTCCTATTTAAACTGTTTTTAGTTGCTAGTCGAATATAACGGCAACATACATTTGATTGCGATGACAAGCACGCAAATAAATCAAAACGAAGGTCGTTCTCGAAAAAGAAGATTGGCAGAAGTTCGAATCAAATTCTATTTGGCCGAAACGTCGACATTTGTTTAGTTACTCACTTACGTAAAGCTGTTAAGATACTACTTCCTTCTCCTTAAAAAAAAAGTGTCATTATTATCATCAGCTTTACAACAGCCTCGCTTCTCTTTGTATCTTGGTGTCTTTACTCCTTCGAATCAAACGTTTATTTTTTTTCTCTTAATCGCATGCGAAACAAAACTCTTAAACGAATACCCTCATGGCTACTGTACAGGCTACTGCTATCTATAATCTCCAAAACGGTCGTCTCCAGAAATGAGGAAAAACTAGGTAATGAAAGAAATGATTGATGAGAAAGTGTAAAACTTCAACGAATGGAGAAGGAATAGAAAAATGTGAGAGAAAAAATAAATAAAACAGACGATCTTGCTAAAATAATATTTTTAAAGTGCTGACATAACAAAAATCGAACACAAACGCTACAGAATAAATGGATGTTAACTCCGCTGAAACAGCAGTTGCAAAGAGTGTGTAACACATGCTTATCTGTTGATGCCAAGTTACAAAATAAATAAACGAAATTAAGTTAAGTTAACGAACATAAACAGATAACATCAATACATTACATTTTCGTGGTAGGAAAATCTTTTTTCCTGGGAGTAAAGTAGCTATCAATATGTTGCAGTTTCAAAATTATAGCAGATAAATAATTCTCGTAACAGCGTTCAAATATTTTGGTTATTGGAATTACTCGGACAAACTAACATCCGAACTGATGTACAAAGCTTAAGTAACGCAGTTCATTACGATTAAACGTGAACAGTTTTACGACTTTCATCTAATTTCTGTGATCTCTAGGAATGGGAGTAGGGTGTCGGGGGGCGGGGAAGATTTTAAGACTGGAAAATAAAGGCCGCACACGAAGCGCAGTAGTGACAAGGTGCTCGGGTCAGATGTTTTACTTAATCTCTCGGTATAGGACAAAAAATAAACCTAGGTCCGACTGCGATTCGAACTCGCCTTCTTGTGATTCGGATTCCGAAGTCAGCGATTCGGCCAACTGGTCTCGTCCGTTGAACATGTTTACTTATGTAGATTGTAAAGTGTTTTTGCGCGCGCGCGCACACACACACACATACACACACACATGCACACACGCAAACATGCACACGCACACACACATGCACACACACAGTAGTATATTTTAGTTTAGGCGACTGGCCATGATTATTGCACATCTGACAGCTCCATAAGTGCACCGATCTCCTCCAAAGTGTATCTCACAATGGGCATCGAGACATAAAGGTTGTGGGTTCAAATCTCGGCTGCAAGAGTTGGAATTTGTATCTATAATTTCTATTTTCGGCAAGCACCCATGGTTTCAGCAAGAAGGCCGGTTTGAAACTTCAATTACTCATCGATGAAAAAAAATATGAGTACTCCCGAAGATAGAGTTATCTGCCTGTGCGGTGAGGGTCCCCTGTGCACGTGGCTGCGAAGGAAAACACGGATTAACACACAAAATTGTGTTCCTATTTCTAGAGACTTCTCCAGAGGTGAAAGCTGGCGAGCGCAAAAAAAAAATAAAATAAAATAATAATAATAATAAAATAAAATGAAAAAAAAAATATTCCTCAGTGTTTAGTAACTAATGACACAAGTGTTGTGTTGGTTGACAAGTCTTCTTTTAGATCCCTGAGTAGCACTTCCGTCTGACATCTCCCACCTTGACATATTTCTGAAGTCTATTCATGGCTGCAGATTCAAGATAATTTTGTTAGTCGTTTATCCGTCCAGCGTTTCTGAGGATATTCAGAGTGTAGGCTCGGTCCGTTGTAGTTCCACATTCAACATCAACCAAACTGTCAAGTCTGACGCAGACACTCTCATGAACTAGCTATGAAGGTCTCATCCATGAATCATCACATCTGGCAACTTTACAACCCAATACATGTTCTACTATAAAATGATGTTTTATGGTTTAAAACTTTACCAGTTTTACAAATTTGCACCTCTGACATCTCTCCACCACAAAGTGGTAGAAGAGGAGGCTGTGTGCCAATATCCCGTAGAGTTGTTCTAGTCGTAGCGATGCAACCAAAACATTACCCAAGCTCCGTCTATCCGCCATATTGACCGGTATTCCAATGATTCCTAAAGATATGATTCAATTACTAAATGAAATATACATGACAAGCAAAAAATATGGACTAGATATGAATGTCAAAGACTAAAACTAGGATCATAAACAAATAAAATACTCAAAACCCACAAGTGGATATCAAAATTGAAGGAGAAGACATGGAGACAGTTCAGAACTACAACTACCTTGGACATACTATAACCAGTGATGAAAAATGTAAAACTGAAATAAACAAAAGAATAGGAATGGCAAAAAATAATTTTAATGTCATGAAAAACATACTAACATCAAAACAAATAACACCAGGGCTAAAACTAAGAATAGCAAATTGTTATGCCCTCTCAACATTCTTATATAGCGCACAAACATGGACATTAGACAAGAAAACAGAATAGAGGATTGAAGCCTTTGAAATGTGGATATATAGAAGAATAGGTAGAATTGGATGGAAGGAAAAGAAAACAAACGATGAAGTCTTAAAACAACTAAAAGTGAAAAGAGAACTACTAAACACAATTTAAACAAGGCAAATGCGAATTTTGGGGGACACAACATCCTACTAAAAGTAATCCTGGTGGGGAAAATACAAGATAAAAGAGGCAGAGGCAGACCAAGACTAACATGAAAGAGTAACATCAAAAGATAGACAAACCAGCCTATGACAACCTGCACCATCAAAGCAAGAGACAGACCAGAATGGCGCTCCATGGTAGCCAACTTTCGTTGCGGAGATGACACTCGATGATGATGATGATGATGATTCCAATGATAGCGTATATTGCAAAAAACACAGAACATACTATTGCGCACACTTTTGAGGATTTCAGATCACATACAACAGGTCAAAAGAGTGAGACCAGGAAAAGCGAGACACAAACATGTTGAAATCAGATGCCCTGGGCTACATGCCTACCATGCATACCATGCCTACCACGCCTACCATGCCTACCACGCCTACCATGCCTACCATGCCTACCACGCCTACCATGCCTACCACGCCTACCACGCCTACTGTGCCTACCGTGCCTACCATGACTACCACGCCTACCATGCCTACCACGCCTACCATACCTGCCATGCCTACCACGCCTACCATGCCTACCACGCCTACCGTGCCTACCATGCCTACCACGCCCACCGTGCCTACCGTGCCTACCGTAACTGCCATGCCTACCATGCCTACCGTGCCTACCGTGCCTACCATGCCTACCACGCCTACCATGCCTACCATGCCTACCATGCCTACCACGCCTACCATGCCTACCACGCCTACCATGCCTATCATGCTTACAACGCATACCATGCCTACCGTGCCTACAACGCATACCATGCCTACCCTGTCTACCATGCCTACCACGCCTACCATGCCTACCATGCCTACCACGCTTACCATGCCTACCACGCCTACCACGTCTACCACGCCTACCACGCCTACCATGCCTACCACGCCTACCATGCCTACCATGCCTACCACGCTTACCACGCCTACCACGCCTACCACACCTACCATGCCTACCACGCCTACCACGCCTACCGTGCCTACCACGCCTACCACGCCTACCACGCCTACCGTGCCTACCACGCCTACCACGCCTACCGTGCCTACCGTGCCTACCACGCCTACCACGACTACCGTGCCTACCACGCCTACCGTGCCTACCACGCCTACCGTGCCTACCACGCCTACCATGCCTACCACGCCTACCACGCCTACCGTGCCTACCACGCCTACCACGCCTACCACGCCTACCGTGCCTACCACGCCTACCACGCCTACCGTGCCTACCGTGCCTACCACGCCTACCACGCCTACCGTGCCTACCGTGCCTACCACGCCTACCGTGCCTACCACGCCTACCGTGCCTACCACGCCTACCACGCCTACCGTGCCTACCACGCCTACCACGCCTACCGTGCCTACCACGCCTACCACGCCTACCGTGCCTACCATGCCTACCACGCCTACCACGCCTATCGTGCCTACCACGCCTACCGTGCCTACCACGCCTACCACGCCTACCATGCCTACCACGCCTACCACGCCTACCGTGCCTACCGTGCCTACCACGCCTACCACGCCTACCGTGCCTACCACGCCTAATGTAATACACGTCATGAAGACGTCACGATCTGGAGTCTAGAAAAAAGCGAAATGGTGCTCAACATGTGGAGTCCCGGGCCCCTACCTCGAAAGGGTCCATTCAAAGCACTGATGGTCACCTCCCTTTGTGTTGCGGAGTCAAAACACAGAGAGGAATGGTAAAAACGATTAACCTAACAGAGAAGGCTTTTATGGCCATCATCGGTACCGCACCGGATCAAGCAGTTTGGAGATGTCACAAGTGTTGAGCTGACAAAGACTTGTAACCAGGACCGGCGCAATGCACCGGCAACTCTGGCAGTTACCTGGGGCGCACCCTGTGCTTATGGGCGCCATCAATTATCTTCTAAATAATGAAGATGTTAAAATAATATATACAATATTAAAAAAGGCGCCGAAGTTTAGCTTGTCCAGGGCGTCAACAACCACAGAGCCGCCTCTGCCTCGAACTTATTAATATTGACGTCTAATTGTGTACAGAGAAGAAGAATAAAACACACACACACACACACACACACACACACACACACACACACACACACACACACACACTTACGTACTTCAACGTCATTTTCACGAGGTACCAAGTATAGGGAGAATTGGATAGAAAGAAAATAAAATAAACGATGAAATCTTAAAACAACTAAAAACGAAAAGAAAACTACTAAACGCAAATTTGAACAAGACAAATGAGATTCTTGGCCCAAGTTAAAAGACACAGCAGCCTACTAAAAGTAATCTTGGAAGGGAAAATACAAGGAAAATGGCAGAGGCAGACTAAGACTAACATGAACGAGTAACATCAAAAGATGGACAAGTCAACCTATGACAGCCTGCAACATCAAAACAGGAGATAGTGGAATGACGCTCCATGGTAGCCAACCTTCGATGAGAAGACGGAACTCAATGATGATAATGACCAAGTAATAAGATACAAAAAGACAATCCAGTAGCTAATATATTGAACAGAAAGTGTGTGTAACATAAATTGCGGTACCTAAGCAAAATCTCTCATGATATCGGATGTCTTTGGTCGAAAAACGAAAATAAATAACAAATTTACTGTTAAACACGTTAAAGCATTTACTTGAAGCTGCTTTAAGAGCTGGCTGGCGGAATAGAAGAGTATTCTTCTGGTGAATAAAAAAAAAAATAAAAAGTAAAGAGCCCCGTCACGCCAAGTGGCGGCGTATAGGGAATATGGTGTTAGTGACCATAATTTTGATAGACCTTTGGCACATGATTTTGGGGTAATGTGGTCGGTATTACGCCCCTGCCGGTTTATTTTCCCAGAAAAAAATCCGGTACCCATTTAAGGCTGGGTGAACCCGGAAGCCTTCGGTCAGCATCGAACCCGACCTCTTGTCCTTTGTAGTCCAGTTCACTAACCACTGAGCTATAGCGGCTCCCATTCTTCGGGTGTACACACAATAAAATAAATAAACTTTTTTACAATCGGTTGGCTTACCACGGCAACAGCCGGGGTTCGTAATCCTGGCGAGGACACCTGGGTTTTACTAATTCCCTAAAAATTAGTAGGAGCCGCGATAGCTCAGTGGTTAGTGAACTGGACTACTACGGACAAGGGGTAGGGTTCGATCCCAACCGACGGCTCCGGGTTCACCCAGCCTTAAATGGGTACCGGATTTTTTCTGGGAAAGTAAAAGCAGCACGGGCGTAATACCGACCACATTACCCCAAAAATCATGTGCTGAAGGTCTGTAAAATATAGGGTCACTAACACCATATTTCCCTATACGCCACTTGGCGTGACGGGGGGTACTTTTTTACAATTGTTTTTTCCTCTATTTATAATATTAATATTATTTGTAGTTCGTAGTGAAGATATTTTGGCAGTGTTGTGAGATTTATCAAATGTGGTGTCTCGCATACTAGCACAAGTGAACTTACAACTGCATTTGTTTTAATTCTTTAAAATCAATACGACTGAATCAGCCTACTGCACAACATGGCCGGGTATGCTACGTGACCAGTAACCTCGCACTATTCAACGAGACGAACAAACGCATTCACAGCCGGTAAATTCTGTACAGTGAACACACGGGAGGAGGTCGTAAAGAAATTACCCGGCAGTAATAAATAAACTTAGTGGCAATGTTTACCCCCACACCGTGAATTGGGATGTAGATAATCTTTCCCAGCCTCGACCAGCAAGTCGGAACGTGATACGACTCTTTCTTTCACTGAGTGTTATCTTGTAAATTGTGACTGGGGACCAGCTTAATTTAGTGCCCGCCTCGACCTCACAGTTTAAGAGGAAATCTAGTGAAACTCTTCTCCTTCTTCTACTTTCCTTCCTCATCTGCCTTTCAGCGTCGAGAGGAGATGTAATTTGCGGTCTTTTGCTCTTCTGTTCGCCTCTGCTGCTGTTATATTTCCTAGTGCTTCTAATATTTCATCGATCCATCTTTTTCGTGGTCGTCCATTGGGTCTGGTATTCTCTCAACGTTTAATGAGGGCTCGTTGTGTTGTGTTTGGATTACTCCGCCTTGTCACGTGACTGGCGAAAGTGATGTTTAATTAGTGGACGAGAAGGTGTTATCAAAATTATGTCCAACAGATACATGCACCAGGGGATAAAATAAACATACATCAAGTTGTTCTAAAAAGAAAATAGTAAGGACATAGACATTTATATGTTTACTTAAGTCAGCATCATGAACTACCATCCTAGAAGAGTAATGAAAACGTTCAGAAAGAGGTCAAAGCAAAGAGAGAGAGAGCTAATTTTCAATATTAGGAAGAAACAATCATCATTTTTTGGCCCTGTAATGAGAAGGAAACAGCTGGAATATATTGTGACAACTGGGAAAATTGAGGGACGAAGAGATAGAGGGAAGTAAAGAGAAAAGATACCAGACAGTTTAAGAGATTGGCTTGGCAGGTATAACAGAAATGATAAATAACTGTCGAGATCGAAAGTTGTGGAGAGACATGATCATCTACGCGAGCAGGGACGGTACTTGATGATGATGGTGATTAATATATGTCCTCTCTATTAACATATATTCTCTTTATTAATATCTATCACTGTACTAATATCTATCATCTCTATTAATATATGTACCTTCTATTAATATCTATCACTGTACTAATATCTATCATCTCTATTAATATATGTACCTTCTATTAATATATATCACTGTACTAATATCTATCATCTCTATTAATATATGTACCCTCTATTAAAATCTATCCTCTCGATTGATATATATCCCCTCTTTTAGTATCTATCACTGTACTAATATCTATCCTCTACTATATTACAACAGCTTATATCAGCAGTGCAAGCAGATTAAACAACTAACTTTACACACAGAAAATAAAGCAAACTTTGTTCACTAAAATACTGAGCTCTCCAGACAATGCATTTCGCTGCTTTATCTCCGTCTCTCGTGACCTCGCACTCGCACGACCGTCACCGAATGCCCCTGCAAGCAATTAAATAAACTGAAGCGAAATTCAGATTTAAACTGTTGCATTGTTCCGCTGTGATTCTTTCAAATGTCTGGAAGTATTAGTGAAATACGAGGATAAGACGAGGGTCTTGTCCTTGTGGGGTAACTGAACGACTACTATCGAACAAGATTAATTGCATTATTTTCTCGCGGTTGTCGGAGAGTCAATGACGAATAAGGAGTAAAAATGAGTGACCACTACCGGGTTGTAAAAGAGGAGGTATTTATATGTATTTTACTGAGGCATTAGCTGGCGGGTTTGTGTCCTTTTACAAGAGAAGCTCATAGTGAGAGAGAGAGAGAGAGAGAGAGAGAGAGGGAGAGAGAGAGAGAGAGAGAGAGACAGATAGACAGACATACAGACACAGAGACGACAGAAATCTTGACAGAGATCAGCCTTAAAGAAAGCGGCAACTATAAATCATTAATGGTAGTTAGGTAGACAGATGTAGAGATATAGACGGACAGACAGGCAGGCAGGCAGACAGACAGACAGACAGACACAGAGACGACAGAAATCTTGACAGAGATCAGCCTTAAAGAAAGCGGCAACTATAAATCATTAATGGTAGTTAGGTAGACAGTTGTAGAGATATAGACAGACAGACAGACAGGCAGGCAGGCAGGGGGGCATGCAGGCAGACAGACGGACGGACGAACGGACGGACGGACGGACGGACGGACGGACAGACTGACAGACGGACAGACAGGTAGGTAGGTAGCTAGCTAGCTAGCTAGATAGATAGATAGATAGATAGATAGATAGATAGATAGATAGATAGATAGATAGATAGATAGATAGATAGATAGATAGATAGATAGATAGATAGATAGATAGATAGATAGATAGATAGATAGATAGATAGATAGATAGATAGATAGATAGATAGATAGATAGATAGATAGATAGATAGATAGATAGATAGATAGATAGTGTGATACGAGTTATAACGAAGAGAGAAATAACACTTAATTCCAAAACGACATACAATTCATGAATCCATTGAACAACCAATTCAACCACCCACAAGATAAGCGTTCATTATTCTCATACAATGGCATAACAATTAAAATATCACTAGAACCTACACAATATTGATCAATCAATATTACACAAACAAAATCAATATTGCTAAGTCTAATATTACATGAGCCTTATAGAATGTTAATCAATCAAATATTTCTAGAAACTTAATCAAAGTTGATCCATAAAATATGACAATAAATGTGAACAATGTTGATTAGTAAAATATCACATGAAACTAAATATGTCTTATGATATCTCATACACGAATCTAGTTTATTTCTGAGAAATCTGATATGGAAAGATCACCCTATGTAAAGCTACCAACATTGTCACAGAATGTCAAAAGATCAACAAGCCATCATATCCACAAAAAATAAACGAAACAAATCTCCTGCCATTACCCCGAGCCCACAGGGACCATATTAAATATGTACCCACGTCGTCTAGATGGAGCGACGCCCCTGCAATATGCTACCCCGGGAAAAGCGGTAACATACAAGAGGAACAACCACACTCAACGAAACCCTACTCACACATTCTATGAATTCTCGCCTTTTATTTCTTTCCATTCTGCCACCAACCAATCAGAAGTCCGCTTCCATGTCCCCAGAAGGCGCTATAGCTAATTCAACTTTGACCTTTAATTAAATTATTGCTCCATCATCTCTCACTCTCCTCGCGTTCTCACGCGAAGGAAAATGGTGGACTGTGGACAGATAAAAAAATGGTGGACTGTGGGCAGATAAAAATAATGGTAGACTGTGGACAGATGAAAATAATGATGGACTGTGGACAGATGAAAATAATGGTGGACAGTGGACAGATGAAAATAATGGTGGACTGGACAGATGAAAATATGGTGGACTGTGGACAGATGAAAATAATGGTGGACTGTGGGCAGATGAAAATAATGGTGGACTGTGGACAGATGGAAATAATGGTGGACTGTGGACAGATGAAAATAATGGTGGACTGTGAACATATGAAAATAATGGTAGACTGTGGATAGATGAAAATAGTGGTGGACCGTGGACATGAAAATAATGATGGACTGTAAAAAGAAGAAAATAATGGTGGACTGTGGACAGGTGAAAATATGGTGGACTGTGGACAGATGAAAATAATGGTGGACTGTGGACAGATGAAAATAATGGTGGAAAGATGAAAATAATGGTGGACTGTGGACAGATGAAAATAGTGGTGGACCGTGGACATGAAAATAATGATGGACTGTAAAAAGAAGAAAATAATGGTGGACTGTGGACAGGTGAAAATATGGTGGACTGTGGAAAGATGAAAATAATGGTGGACTGTGGACATGAAAATAATGATGGACTGCAGACAGATTAAAATAATGGTGGACTGTGGACAGATGAAAATAATGGTGGACTGTGGGTAGATGAAAATAATGGTGGACTGTGGGCAGATGAAAATAATGGTGGACTGTGGACAGATGAAAATAATGGTGGACTGTGGGCAGATGAAAATAATGGTGGACTGTGGGCAGATGAAAATAATGGTGGACTGTGGACAGATGAAAATAATGGTGGACAGATGAAAATAATGGTGGACTGTGGACAGATGAAAATAGTGGTGGACCGTGGACATGAAAATAATGATGGACTGTAAAAAGAAGAAAATAACGGTGGACTGTGGACAGATGAAAATAATGGTGGACTGTGGGCAGATGAAAATAATGGTGGACTGTGGGCAGATGAAAATAATGGTGGACTGTGGGCAGATGAAAATAATGGTGGACTGTGGACAGATGAAAATAATGGTGGACAGATGAAAATAATGGTGGACTGTGGACAGATGAAAATAGTGGTGGACCGTGGACATGAAAATAATGATGGACTGTAAAAAGAAGAAAATAATGCTGGACTGTGGACAGATGAAAATAATGGTGGACTGTGGACAGATGAAAATAATGGTGGACTGTGGACAGATGAAAATAATGGTGGACTGTGGACAGATGAAAATAATGGTGGACTGTGGACAGATGAAAATAATGGTGGACTGTGGGTAGAAAAAAATAATGGTAGATAAACCGATAGATAAAGAGGGGGGGGGGAAGGGGAATGAAGAGGAAGAAGAACACAGAGAGACAGATAGAGAAACCAAAATGAGAAAGTGATGAAAATAAAAGAGTAGTTTAGCAAACAGACACATACTGAGATATAAACAGACTGACTTATAGTAATATATTTAGACATAACAATAATCGGTCAATAAACCGAGAAACGTATATTCAGACAGACTGATTGAGGGACTAAAGAGAACGATGTATATACACATATATAGACAATACATATCAATATGTATTAGTATATGTATCGCCGAAGCCAAACGAGATGCCGAACGCTAGGGAACACTATCACTCAGTTAACTATTTGTTCCCTAGCGTTCGACCTCTGGTGGCAAGGCGCAGTACCAAGGAGTACGGGTTCGATCCTGCTTCGGGCCATATATTGTTCTTGGTTTTTTTCTATTGTTGTTTATTTATCATTTTTTCCTATTGTTGTTTATTTATCATTTTTTTCCTATTGTTGTTTATTTATCATTTTTTTCTATTGTTGTTTATTTATCATTTTTTCCTATTGTTGTTTATTTATCATTTTTCCTATTGTTGTTTACTTATCATTTTTCCTATTGTTGTTTATTTATCATTTTTTTCCTATTGTTGTTTATTTATCATTTTTTCCTATTGTTGTTTATTTATCATTTTTTTCCTATTGTTGTTTATTTATCATTTTTTCCTATTGTTGTTTATTTATCATTTTTTCCTATTGTTGTTTATTTATCATTTTTCCTATTGTTGTTTATTTATCATTTTTTCCTATTGTTGTTTATTTATCATTTTTTCCTATTGTTGTTTATTTATCATTTTTTCCTATTGTTGTTTATTTATCATTTTTTTCCTATTGTTGTTTATTTATCATTTTTTCCTATTGTTGTTTATTTATCATTTTTTCCTATTGTTGTTTATTTATCATTTTTTTCCTATTGTTGTTTATTTATCACTTTTTCTGAGTGCTGTTAAAACATACCCCTTCTCCCTATGATTCGCTGAATGAATTCGCCTTTGAAGTTTCCCTATATAATAATATTCATTTATTATTAGTTGTCTCCAAAACCCAAATATACTTGGAGAAGACAGGTGGGAGCAGAGATGAGGAGGATAGGGAAGAAATGGAACGAACATAAGTTAAAAGCATGAAACAGGACGGCTTGGAAATTGTTTTATGAAGATCTATTCTCCACAGGAAGAATGGTAGAAGAAGAAGTCGAGAAGAAGAAGACGAAGACGAAGAAGAAAATGATGATAAAGAGGACGAAGACGAAGAAGAAATGATGATAAAGAGGACGAAGACGAAGAAGAAAAATGATGATAAAGAGGACGAAGACGAAGAAGAAATGATGATAAAGAGGACGAAGACGAAGAAGAAAATGATGATAAAGAGGACGAAGACGAAGAAGAAAATGATTATAAAGAAGACGAAGACGAAGAAGAAAATGATTATAAAGAAGACGAAGACGAAGAAGAAAATGATTATAAAGAAGACGAAGACGAAGAAGAAAATGATTATAAAGAAGACGAAAACGAAGAAGAAAATAATTATAAAGAAGATGAAGACGAAGAAGAAAATGATTATAAAGAAGACGAAGAGGAAGAAGAAAATGATTATAAAGAAGACGAAGACGAAGAAGAAAATGATTATAAAGAAGACGAAGACGAAGAAGACGAAGAGGAAGATGAAAAGAAGAAAAAAGAAGAGAAAAGGAGAAGAAGAAGAAATTGCAGTTGTTATTAATTAACGAAAACTGTTAGCGACTCATGTCGTCAGTTAGCGACTCATGTCGTCAGTTAGCGACTCATGTCGTCAGTTAGCAACTCATGTCGTCAGTTAGCGACTCATGTCATCAGTTAGCGACTCTTGTCGCCAGGATCAGCGAACCACAGTTGATGAGGACCCTAATTTACCTTGTAGTAGATTTCTTGGAATCAAGCTCACCTGTCTGCCCAAGCACGTATGGATCGAATGCGGAAGGCAAACCCGGTATTCAGAAACGTGCTTTTAAATCAAATGTTTTGTTACGTTAACTGTAACTTGCGGTAAACAACGACACAGAGCAGCTTCCGCCTATTTAACGTCTTTTCAATTATCTTCGTCGATGAGGAGAAATCGTCGGGAGAAAGCAAAAAAAAAAAATGGGGGAAACCATGAATTCGAATTCTCTAATTTTTCACCTGTCTGGTTCTGAATCAAGCTCCAAGCATTCTATTTCTGCTCTGAAATTTCGAATTCTTCCTTTCTTCATTTCGAATTCCGTTCGAGAGTGAAACACAGCGGCACTCTGCTAGTGATTTCTCCAAACAATGACCAGACGCTCGGAGACCCGGATGGAAATCGATACCAAAACCACAGATCGAAAGTGAAGTCCATCCAATCAGCGAGCTTGGACTGTGACATGTTAGTAGCTTGTCCGTGTAGCTAAACCCAGTAGGTCTTACATGGTTAGGATTAACATTCACCACAAAAGTTGTTAGACTTCAATGTTGATAAAGAAAACAATAAGATATATTCCTTCTTGCAATAAGGATCTACAGACTATAGAGAAATATACTTTCTTGATTTGAAATGAGGGTTTACAGACTATTGAGAAATATACTTTCATCACTAGAAATGATGGTATACAGACTATTGAGAAATATACTTTCATCATTTGAAATGAGGGTATACAGACTATTGAGAAATATACTTTCATCATTTGAAATGAGGGTATACAGACTATTGAGAAATATACTTTCAATTGCAATTGAGAAATATACTTTCATCATTTGAAATGAGGGTATACAGATTATTGAGAAATATACTTTCGTCATTTGAAATGAGGATATACAGACTATTGAGAAATATACTTTAGTCATTTGAAATGAGGGTATACAGACTATTGAGAAATATACTTTAGTCATTTGAAATGAGGGTATACAGATTATTGAGAAATATACTTTCGTCATTTGAAATGAGGGTATACAGATTATTGAGAAATATATTTTCTTAATTTAAATGTGCATATACAGACTATTGAGAAATATACTTTCTAGTCTTGAAATAAGGGTATAAAGACTATTAAGAAACATACTTTCTTGACTTGAAATGATTGTATATAGCCTACTGAGAAATATACTTTCGTGACTTAAAATAAATATCTACAGACTATTGAGAAATATCAAGTTTTGACTTGAAATAAGGGTATACAAATAAATAAGAACGACCTTGTGGGATAATAAAGGAAAAAGAACGATTGTCAGTAATGCTCTATGATGAATGTAGAAGATGGTGTTAACGTTCAATTTGTTTCCATTACTAGGGGAACATTTAAGGGTGATGTGGTCAGTACCACGCCAGGACGCCACAGGAGAATAAGGGAGGTACGTATCAGGGGAAGGGAATAATATAGTGCTACACAAAATAACTAGACGACAATGAAACAAGCACAGTACGGGAGAGAAAATAAAAAAAAATGGCGTAGTGGTGAAAACCTATTCTATTCTATTCTATTCTATTCTATTCTATTCTATTCTATTCTATTCTATTCTATTCTATTCTATTAATTTCGATGCACTATGCAATTTTCTCTATCCGCTCCATTTCAAGTCACATTATATCGCCAAGAGCGTTAACAACGTTGGCAAAAACTGTTGACGAGGTCGACTTCCGTTCATGCCTCATCGCCTGCACTGACGACAATTCCAAACGATTTCTATAGAAACGAGGGTGTACAGTCACTTCAGTACTCCACTCCAGTTTCCTCGAAGAAAAGGCACACAGAAAACAAAGCAGCTGAAACGGTTAAGTGATTACGCTAGTTTCTGCACAAACATGGCCACGTGTGCAGCCATTGTGCATTGTCGGTTTTGAATTAGCAAGTTGGAAATGCGCGCATATCATAGTCGACTGCATAGACGACAATTTCAATCAACATTACTGAAAAAAAACACTCTCGCTCTTCTTTCTTCTTTTCTCTTTTCACTTATTCCGAAAAGGTTTCGTGGTTTATATCATTTGTCGTTCTTAGAGCTTCTCGAACTGTCTAAATTAGTGATTTTCCGTTGTTGTTACATTTCTCTATCACTGCATCTATCCATCTTCTTCTAGATCTTCCTCTTGGTCTTTTTCCATGCATTCTCGCTTAGTTACTCCATTTAAATGGAATAAATCAAGAAAAAACAAACGCACACAGGACAACGAAAACAAGCAAAAAACGGCGTTAGTTACTGCACTTTCTATAGACGTGTCGAATGTATGAGCCATTTATAGAAAAAAAAAAAAAACTTTCCTATGAGAAAATATTAAAAGATATTCGGAAGTGGGAAAATAAAAACACCTGTAATTGGATCGATAACAAACTGTTGAACGTGCCAGAGTAATTTGGCTCAAACAAATCTGTGAATGTGGGCTATTGAGCACGTGTCACTAAGAGGAAATACACACAATGATAACAGGCAGCCCTGCTATTGGCGAGCCAGCGTATGAGCAGAAGACACTATATGACAGCTGTCACTCATGCAATGGTAAAACCCCTGAAATGAGTTTAAAAGAAAGAAAGATCAAGGTCAACGAAGCTAAGAATAGAGTGATTTCGGCTCTTGCCGACTCTTTAAATGAAAGTTTGTTATCTTCATTCTTTCTTTTCTTCCTCATTTACCTCTCCGCGCCGAGGTGAGATATCGTTCCCGATTTCTTGCTTTTTTATTGGCCTGTTTCTGCTGTTATACCTCCGAGTGTTTCTATTATTCTGTTTATTCACCATTTTCTTGGTCCATTTCTTGGTCTGGTGTTCTCGTATCATTGATTGGTACCTGGTTGTAGTATATTTAGTTCTCTATGTCCTATCACATGCTCAAACCACTTGTTCTGTTGTCGCTTTATGTACTCAATAACTGGTTCCGTTACTGCATACATACAGCGGCAACAGATCAAGTGTGTTTTCATCACATTTATAATTGAATGTTGTAATTACCTCAAAACTTTAATATTTGATTATGTTCACATGGGGGGGGGGGGGGCGCTGGTTGGTCTCGAGGCAAGATGCTGGCCTCGAGACAGAGAGATTGCGGGTTCAAATCCCGGCTGTACCGGTTGGGATTTTTATTTACGATTTCTCTCTGCGGCAACCACCCGTTGTCTTAGAAGCGAGGCCAAGCTTGAAACGCCAATTACTCATCGACGGGAAATAATATAAGTACCTCCGAAGACGGAGTTCTCAGTCTGTGCGGCGAGGGACCCTGTACACACGGCTGCCACGCAAAATTCAGTTCGTAGTCTCAAAGGTGAAAGTTAGTGAACGGAATATTTTTTGACACTCACTTGATTATCAAGAAGAAGAGGAACCCAGTTCTTTCACAAACCTCTTCATTCCCCCTTTACAACGTTCTCACAACAATTCACCCAGCAGTGACATTAAGCCAGAGAAAGTTTATACCAGCTTAGCTAGTAACTACTTTACGAAGTGTAAAGTAAGTAGAAAAACACCCCCGTCACGCCAAGTAGCGTATAGGGGAAATATGGTGTTAGTGACCGTACATTTTACAGACCTTCAGCACATGATTTTTGGGGTAATGTGGTCAGTATTACGCCCGTGCTGCTTTACTTTCCCAGAAAAAAATCCGGTACCCATTTAAGGCTGGGTGAACCCGGAAGCCGTCTGTTGGGATCGAACCCTACCCCTTGTCCGTGGTAGTCCAGTTCACTAACCACTGAGCTATCGCGGCTCCCTTTACGAAGTGTCAATACCTGTTAACAGAAGGCCCATTTACACATTTACCTCCTGAGATTAACTCTCTCTCCCACGTTTTCCAAACCCTACAAGCTGGGACCCGTGTACAAAGTTAAAGTTAGCATGCAGTCAGTTAAAATAATTATCCTCTGAGAGAAATCTGCCCACCTCTCATAGTCGAAGTACATAGTTTTATATACTGGTCCGACTCGGATCACAGTTTTAACACATACCTGAAATATAGATATACATAAAGTACTCAGTTTTAGGATATATATGAAATATAAAAAAAATGCTTTCCAAAAAATGAGGAAGATACTATGCAATCCATTTTTGACAGTAGAAACAAGAAAAAAGAGTTCCTAAATGTTACGTAGAGCCAGTCTTAACATATGGATGCGAATCATGGACAATAGGACAACAGACAAGAAAATCACTGGAGTCTATAGAAATGTTGTTTTACAGAAGAATGTTGAGAGTACCATGGACAGCTAAGAAGAGTAATGAAGATGTTCTGAGAGAGGTCAAAGCAAAAAGAGAGCTAATTTACAATATTTGGAAGAAACAATCATCATTTTTTGGGCCGTGTAATGAGAAGAGAACAACTGGAATATATTGTAACAACTGGGAAAAATTGAGGGACGAAGAGATAGAGGGAAGCAAAGAGAAAAAATACCAGACAGCTTAAGAGAATGCTTTGGCAGAAGGTCAACACCAGAAATGATAAATAGCTGCCGAGATCGAAAGTTATGGAGAGACATGATCACCTACGCCAGCAGGCCCGGTAATTGTTGATGATAAAAAAAATAATTCACAGTTTTAGGATATAGATGAAACATAAAAAATACATAAAGTACACAGTTTTAGGATATAGATGAAATATAAAAAAATACATAAAGTACACAGTTTTAGGATATAGATGAAATATAAATGTGCATAAATTACGCAATTTGAGGTTACAGATGAAATATAAGCCACCATTTCTATCCTTAGGAGCGCGATAGCTCAGTGGTTAGTGAACTGGACTACAAAGGACAAGAGGTAGAGATCGATACCAACTAACGGCTTCCATGTTCACCCAGCCTTAAACGGGTATCGGATTTTTTCTGGGAAAGTGTAAAGCGGCACGGGCGTAATACCGACCACATTACCCCAAAATCAAAATGTGCTGAAGGTCTGTAAAGTGTATGGTCACTGACACCATATTCCCTATACGCCACTTGGCGTGACGGGTCACTAACACCATATTCCCTATACGCCACTTGGCGTGACGGGTCACTAACACCATATTCCCTATACGCCACTTGGCGTGACGGGTCACTAACACCATATTCCCTATACGCCACTTGGCGTGACGGGTCACTAACACCATATTCCCTATACGCCACTTGGCGTGACGGGTCACTAACACCATATTCCCTATACGCCACTTGGCGTGACGGGGGCTCTTTACTTTTTATTCCTATCCTTCTGAGCTCCAGTTGGAGTATAGGGCACTCACAAGAGATCTCCACCCAATCCTATCTTTAACAAGCATGGACAACTCTCGCCAGGACCTGCCAGCCTCTTGCATTACATCATGTATAGTTCGTCGGCATCCACCTCCCCCCTCCCACCCCCACATTTGGTCTGCATCTTCTTCGTTTGCCAGGTGGTGTCCATGTTAATGCTAGGTGCGGATGCCTGGTTCGTTCCATTAGTATTACATCGTGGCCCAGCCATTTTCCAACGTCTTCTTTTCACTTCTTGATTGATGTTAATGTCTCAGCTTCTGGCGACTTCTTTGCTTGTGAGGTGTTGATCCTATCGGAAGTTTAGAATAGAAGCCAATATAAACGAAATAATCTGCATCTCTTTATATGAAAAAATAAAAGTAAAATTCCAAAAAGCCAATGATTTTAATAACAAAACGATATTAAAATAAAGTTGGTCTTGTTGATCTGTTAGAGGGAGCTATGCAGCAGAGACGTCATAGAGAAACCAATTTTTAATACACTTTATAGGTTCCAATACACTTTATAGGTTCCAATACACTTTATAGATTTCAATACACTTTATAGATCCTAATACACTTTATAGGTTCCAATACGCTTTATAGCTTTCAATACACTTTATAGATACTAATATATTTTATAGGTTCCAATACGCTTTATAGGTACCTTTACACTTTATAGGTTCCAATTCACTTATAGATCCCAAATACACCTTATATGTATCAATACACTTTATAGATTCTAATATATAGATTCAAATATATTGTACAGGTTTCAACACACTTTATAGGCCCCAATACACTTTATAGGTTCCAATATATTTTAATTAAAGGTCCATTACACTTGATTGGTCCCCACAAGGGTTAAGTACTAACAGCAATGATTCATGGCCTACTGCCATGTCAGGATCTGAGAACCAGAGCTGATAAAGATCTTACTTCACCTCGCTACTATGATAAAGATCTTACTTCACCTCGCTACGATGATAAAGATCTTACTTCATCTCGCTACTATGATAAAGATCTTACTTCACCTCGTTACTATGATAAAGATCTTACTTCACCTCGCTACTATGATAAAGATCTTACTTCACCTCGCTACTATGATAAAGATCTTACTTCACCTCGCTACTATGATAAAGATCTTACTTCACCTCGCTACTATGATAAAGATCTTACTTCACCTCGCTACTATGATAAAGATCTTACTTCACCTCGCTCCTATGATAAAGATCTTACTTCATCTCGCTACTTTGGCTGTGCTAAGAGACTAACCAGTGTGATCAACCGAGAAGATATTCTATCTACTGTCCTTTTAAGCCGAATACAACACATATAGCACATGAAACTAGACTCTTCATGTCCGATGACCCTCGCTATCAAATGTCAGACCTTGCACAGGACCCGCATTGTATCTCGTCACACGTGCCTGTTTTGGACGAGCCTCTCAACATCGATAAGGAAGTTGATGCCTACCGCCGTTGCTTCTCGAATCAGTAGTCTTTTTAGTATCTTTCTAGAACGGTCTCATTTTCTGCTACCCTATGGTACCTATTTGAGGCTCGCATTCAGATTCTTTTGTTTTCTATTCTGAGAAGGTATTGAAAGGGAGCAAACCACAGTTGTTTGTCAGCGGTACTTTAATTGATTTGCTCATTTATATCTTTCCATGAAGATACAAAAAAAACAACAACAACACACATGCTTTTTATATTACACATTGAAAGTACTTAGAAGATGTTGTATTTTAATTTCTGTTTAATTTTTGGGTAAAAATAATTGACCTTTTATTGAGGGGAAACTCTCAAATTTGCCATTCTGTGATTTTTTGTAAATTATTTTTTAAATATTATCATTAACAACAAAAATATAATTGATGCATACAAGTTTACTTTGGTTAACTATTTTTTATGTTTTATGTCCCAATTAGACACAGAAAGAAAACACGTAGCAGAAAAACACATACACGATACCTACCCACAGGACTCTTGGTCCCACATGTACACAGATGGCTCTGCTACAAATGCCACCAGAAATGGAGGGGGAGGTGTGTTCTTGACGCTGAATAATCAGGACGAGATCACCAAGTCAATAGCTACTGGAAAATTATTAAACAACTTTAAAGCAGAAACTGAGGCCATCAGAGATGCTGCAACACTGGCTACTCAACACAAAAATAACATGCACAATAAATTGGTGATTCTGACTGATGCACTGTCAGTACTATCAACTCTAAAAAGCCCCAAGAACAATGAACTAGATGACCTGAGAATAACCCTAGACCAACTATGCAATAACTTCCAGAGAGTAGTCATTCAGTGGATACCATCACACTGTAATATACACGGGAACGAACGCGCAGACAAATTAGCTAAAGAGGGAGGGAGATTACCACAAGAGAACCATCCGTTCAATTATGATGAAGCCAAATCCATCCTCAAAGGTCAGTTCCATGAAAAATGGAAACGAGAACACCCAAAGCATAACGAGAGTGACGGATACCACCAACTATCAAGGAGGGATCAAGTCATCATACTTCGCCTACACGCTGGCCACAATAGAATGAGAAATCACATGTTTACCAAATTCAAAATAGGTACAACCAGCCTATGCCACTGTACACTGGACAATATGACTACAAAACATGTTCTACAGGATTGCCCCCAGTACACAGTCTTGAGAAGAGCAATGTAGCCCACGCCCACCTCCCTGGAAGAAAAAATATATGGGGCAATCGATTCGCTTAAACAGACAGCTGACTTCATGAGAGAGTCTGGAAACCTACTATGATTGAGTCTTGATGGCACACACACACACACACAGAGAGAGATAGAGAGAGAGAGAGAGAGAGAGAGAGAGAGAGAGAGAGAGATGTTTTATGTCTGGTGTCACAGATTGAAACCTCTTCAATTAAAAAAAAAATGCAATTTGTTAGAATGAGAGTGATGTACTGGGCCCAGGAAATCTTTACTCATAAGTGCTGCTGCTAAATTTCCAAGATTACAACTGAAATGTCACAGCTTATGTCACAGCTGTGAAACAAAGCCGGTATGTTGAAAAGCCCTGCTGACGTCGGATATATTAGAGCGAAGGGGGCGTATTTCACATCCGTCTGTAAGCCACGACAGTGAGTAAATCAGAGATATCTAATTCCGGACAGACAACTCGAAGGGGAAATTGTTAACAAAAAAGTCAGGTCAGACAACGCTTGAAAGACCACTTATAAGAACACTTGTGCAGCCACGTTAGCTCAGTAGTTAGTGAACTAGGCAACTAAGGATAAGAGATCGGGTTTGATCCTGGTCGACGGCTTTCAGACCCAATAAGACCCGGTTCAGACCCGGTTTTTTTTTCTTGGAAAGAAATGCTGCACTGTCGTAAGACCGACCATATTACACAAATAATGATGTAAAGAAATAAAAAAAAGTAAACGTTCCCTCGAAATATTTCTAGGCCTATGGGGAATATAGTGTTAGTGATCATATTTTTTGTTTCTATGACCACGGCACATTTTTGGGTGATGTGTTCCGTACCACGCCATAAGGACAAAATGAGGAAATTCTCTAAGAAGCTAACAAGAATAAAGAGCTCATTTAAAAAAAAAAACAGAGCGGAACAATCGACATTTTTCGGACACATCATATGAAGACGAAAGTTGGAAAACTTGGTTACAACTGGAAAAAATATGGGGAAAGAGAGATCGAGGGCGACAAACAGAGAAGATACTAAATAGTCTGGTGTCGTTGGTAAACAGCCAACAACAGAACTGATACAATGTACCGAGGTCAGAAAATTGTGGAAGGACATGATCTCCTACGCCAACCGGTATGATACGTCATGTTGATGATTCATAATCCATTAAAAGACACCCGCAGAAAGTTAATTAAAATCCACCCAGTAGAAAATGAATTACAAGATATAGCAAAACTCTGAACGAAACGACATAAAAATCATTAGATCTTCTTCCTCTTCTTCTTCATATTCTCTTTCCTTCCTCATCTGCCTTTCAGCGTCGAGGGGAGATATAATTTGCGGTCTTTTGCTCTTCTGTTCGCCTCTGCTGCTGTTTTGTTACTAGTGCTTCTAATATTCCATCAACCCATCTTTTTCGTGGTCGACCCTTGGGTTTGGTGTTCTCACAATGTTTGCTGAAAGCTCGTTGTGTTATGTTTTGTTCTTTCTGCCTTGTCACGTGGCCAAACCATTTTATCTGTTGTTTCCTTATATATTCTATGGCGGGGGCTATTCCTAGCTTTTTTCTCAGTTCTTCATTTCTGATCTTTTCTCTCAGACTGTTTCCTGTCATTCGTCTAACACATTTAATCTCTGTAGAGGTTATTTTCCTTATTGTTCTTGAATCTAGGGTCCACGTCTGGCATTGGTAGCACAACGTTGGGATGAAGATTGTATTGTATAGTGCTCGTTTTGCCTCCAGAGTTATTTCCTTGTTGGACAATAGTGGTGATAACTGTCCAATGATTTGACAAGGTTTGTTGCATCTTGATTCTATCTCTGCTGTTTGAGAATTATCGTTTGTCACTAAACTTCCTAGGTATTTGAATTCCTCTACTTGTTTAAGTTGTCTGCCTTCTATAGTTATGTTGATGTTCTGTTTATGTTTTGTTGATGTTGATTTTCATGTTGTATTTTGTGCCTGAGATGTTGAGTTTGTTTAAGTGTTCTTGTAAGTCTTCTATTGTTTCATGTATTAGTGCCTGGTCGTCTGCAAATAAAAGCTCGTTGATATCCTCTGTCTCTAATGGGTTGGCTAGCTTGCATATATAGTCCATGCATGTAATAAACAGTAGGGGGGGGGGGGGGGGTAGTACGCACCCCTGTCTTACACCTGATATAACTTCGAAGTGGTCTGTGTAGCCTGCTGCTGCTCTGACCCTTCAGCTGCTGTTGATGTAGAGACTTTTAATAAGGTTGGTTAGATGTTGGCTTACTCCGTATGTTGTTAGTATCTCCCACAGTTGTTCTCTGTTTACTCTGTCGAATACTTTTTCCTGGTCAATGAAGGCTATATATAAGTTTTGATTGTGTTATGTCGTTTTTTCTGCAAGCTGTTTTAATGTGAATAGTGCGCCAGTACATCCATTTGAGAATCGCTTAACTGTAGCTCTATTATTGGTCTCAGCCATTTTTCCAACATTTTGGCGTATAGCTTTCCTACATGGCTGAGAAGAGATATACCTCTATGTTGATTGCAATCTCTTTTGCTACCTTTCTTTTTCCATATTGGTATGATGATTGCCTGTTGCCAGTCTTCTGGGGCTTGTTGTTAGTGCCATGCTGCATTAAATATTCTGTGCAGCCATTGCACTCCTGTTTCTCCTGCTGCTGCTATTATTTTTATTGGTATGTTATCTATCTCCGGTGCTTTATTTCTTGGTGCATATTTGATTACTTCTTCGATTTCCTCTTTCATGATGTTGGGTTCAGTATTTGTGAGTTCTGGCGTGGTTTGTGTTGTCTTGTAGGTAGTTGGTATGTTTAACAGGTCTTCAAAATATTCTTTCCATCTCTGTTGCATACGTTGGTTATTTGATATTGGCTGTCCGTCTTTTTCCTTGTTTCTTGATCTTTTAATTGTTTTATTTTTATTGTCTGTTCTTTTCGCTTCTTTTGTTTGTTTTCGTATATTCTCTTTATTTTTGGCTGTCTTAGTGTGATCATAACCATCTTGTGATCCGTGTCATCTGTAATATATGGGATTGCTCTACTGTCGGTTACTCTTTTCTTGTTCTGTTTTCTTGTTAGTATAAAATCTATCTGGCTTCTGCATGTTGTGTCATTCCATTTGTACCAGGTGTATACTTGTGACTCTCTATGTTTGAAGGATGTGTTAGTGATAAATAAATCATTTTGATTGCATAGATCCAGCAGACTGCTTCCATTTTCGTTTATTTCAGCTGTTTTATCGCCAAAGGGTCCTAAGATATCACTGTTCTCACTGTTGCGTTTCCCAAGCCTTCCATTAAATTCTCCCATCACTAACATGTTGTCGCTTTCGTCAATCTTGTTAATGATTTCATTCAATGTGTCATAGAATTCTTCGCTGTCTTTTACATTGTTGTTGCATGGTGCATAGATTTGAATGTAATTTGTTTTTCGATCGTCTTCTAGTAGTTTAATTGTGATAATTCTTTCTGAATGGTATTTTATTTCTAGAATGTTCTTTGCGTGTTCTGGGTCGATGATAAAACCTCCTCCATGTGTTGCTCTTTCTGTGTTGTCGACTCCTGAGAATATTTTCGTGCAGTTCATGTGTGTTTTCTTTACCTGTTGTCCTTTCACTCTGGTGTCCGATAATGATTAGATAATACCTTAAAAAGGATCATTTAACCTTTTAGACAATCCTTCAGAAAATAATTCAAAAGATTCGCAAGGAAGGCCCATTTCGAATATCATTTAGACATTTCTTTTAAAGATCACTAAAGAAAGACAAACTCTGAGTAAGATGGACAGACAACGTCGGAGAAACGTTTCAACATCATCACTTGAGAATGAGTGAAACCGTCAAAAGGGCGAGAACCAGAACTTTGTATCACCCTCGACACCTGAATGGGCATAAGAGGTAGTGAAGAAAGAAAGAAAGAAATAAATAAGGAAGGAAGGAAAGAAAAGAAAGAAAAGAAAAAAGAAAGAAAGAAGGGAAGAAAGAAGGAAAGAAAAAGACAAACGATTATTTAGACAATTCTTTTAAATATCACCAAAAAGAAGGCAAATGATCATTTAGAGTAATTTAGACATTTCTTTTAAAGATTACCAAAGAAAGACAAACAATCAATTAGACATTTCTTTCAAAGACCACCAAATTAAAACAATTAGATAATCCATTAGAAGATTCATTAAAAGCCCCTCCCCCTTCATCACCCCCCCCCAAACACCCAACCCAACCCAACACACACACACACATTCTATTAAAGGACCCCCAAAGAATGTTCATTAAAAGACCACCAAAGATAATCCGCTGCAAGACCCTCAAAGAAAGTCTACTGAAGACCCCAAAAGATCCCCATTAGATGATCTCTTAGAAAGCCCATTAGACGATTCCACGAATGACAGACAGGCAGTTCTGTCTCTGCAGCCCATTAGAAGATATGGCCTATTTCAACTAGAATCTCCTCACACATTATCACATCAATCTCCTCTTTATGTCCCCCATGCCAGATATTCTTCACAGCGAGAAATAATCCCAGAAATCAATGCGCATCGACCCAACTAGCGCAAACAAATAACCAGGCATGCGCTGAGCCTGTATCCTCTTCATATTTAAATTATGTAATCATTACTATTCCTGACCAAACAGGACAATTACTTTTGAGCATAGATCATTCAGACGAAAGATTCTCAACATTTTAGCAACGGGGCTCATTCGAGTAAAGTGAATGGTGCAAGAATGGAACGGAAACCGATTACAAGGTTTGGTTTGTGCAGCCAGCGACTATAGGCAGAAGTTGGAGATGGATATTTCATGTTCTCAGATCACAAGAGCTGCCATGCAATTTATTTCAGAGGAAGGACGAAAGAGCGGTAGGCGAAGAACTGCTTGGAGAATGACATTATGAGCAGAATAAACAGTAGTGTGGGCCAGACCTGGTTACACTTTGAAGGATAACAACAGACCACGCGAAATGGAGTATCTTTGTAGCTGTTCTACGAGACTTCACAAGATGTTCAGAAAACTGACGTCATGAAAGATCTGTTATCACGGCAAGAAAACGATAAACAGAGTTACGTAGCACTGGAATGCAAGTTCTGTAGCGTCTTGTTGGAAAGCAACAGAGGTTATTATTCTCAAGAAAATTCGACTACGTTACCTGCCCCTGATAGTGGAAAGCAAAGTTTTGTAATGTCTGTTGGAAAGCAACAAAAGTACAATTTTATCCTCCAGACATCTTGCAAGATTTATAGTCTTTCCTTTTCGCAAAGTTTCCGTCTCATCCACGTGGCGCACCTCTTTCTCCACCTTTCTACTTCACGATGTCTTTCGTCTGTCCTAACTATCTCCCCTAGCTCTCTCCCCTAACTCTCTCCCCTAGCTCTCTCCCCTAACTCTCTCCCCTAGCTCTCTCCCCTAACTATCTCCCCTAGCTCTCTCCCCTAACTCTCTCCCCTAGCTCTCTCCCCTAACTCTCTCCCCTAACTCTCTCCCCTAGCTCTCTCCCCTAACTCTCTCCCCTAACTCTCTCCCCTAATTCTCTCCCCTAGCTTTCTCCCCTAACTCTCTCCCCTAGCTCTCTCCCCTAACTATCTCCCCTAACTCTCTCCCCTAACTGTCTCCCCTAACTCTCTCCCCTAGCTCTCTCCCCTAACTCTCTCTCCTAGGTCTCTCCCCTAACTATCTCCCCTATCTCTCTCCCCTAACCCTCTCCCCTAACTCTCTCCCCTAACTCTCTCCCCTAGCTCTCTCCCCTAACTCTCTCCCCTAACTCTCTCCCCTAACTCTCTCCCCTAACTCTCTCCCCTAACTCTCTCCCCTAACTATCTCCCCTAACTATCTCCCCTAACTCTCTCCCCTAACTCTCTCCCCTAACTCTCTCCCCTAACTCTCTCCTCTGGTTCTCTCCCCATAACTCTCTCCCCATAACTCTCTCCCCATAACTCTCTCCCCTAACTCTCTCCCCTAATTCTCTCCCTAGCTTTCTCCCCTAACTATCTCCCCTAGCTCTCTCCCCTAACTATCTCCCCTAACTCTCTCCCCTAACTCTCTCCCCTAACTCTCTCCCCTAACTCTCTCCCCTAACTATCTCCCCTAACTATCTCCCCTAACTCTCTCCCCTAACTCTCTCCTCTGGTTCTCTCCCCATAACTCTCTCCCCTAGCTCTCAATTTACCAATTCTTGTTACGGCTGCATTATTCCTTCAGAATACACTACCACAGGGGTTTGTTTAATTCTATTTTTAGTCAGGTTTCTTCTGCTACCTATTCCTAATATATTATTTTTAGTACAATTCTTGTCAAATTTTGTTGAAGTTTAATATAAATTAATTGCATTTCTCCTATATTTTTTGTTTGTTTGTTTGTTTTTTTTCGTTCGCCAGCTTTCACCTTTGATGAAGTCCGTAGAGACTAGGAACTGAATTTTGCTTGTTAATCCGCTTTTACCTGGCAGCCGTGTGCACAGGTGTCCCTCGTCGCACGGGCAGATAACTCCGCCTTCGAAGGCACTCATATTTTTTTCTGATACATCCATGATGTAATTGACGTTTCAAGCCGGGCCTCGCTGCTGAGAGGTTTTTGAGACCAGGAGTGGTTACCACAGAGAGAAATCATAAAATAAAAATTCCGGCTGGTGAAGCCGGGATTTAAACCCACAACCTCCCTGTCTCGAGATCGGCGTCTTGCCTCGACCAGTACTCCGGTTTGTTGTAATTTGTATATATATATATTGCTTCATAAAGAGCTGGAGTTGACAAGATTCAAGATTCAGTGCAAAGAACTCATACGCTCTTGAATCAAATCCAATGGGGAAGATTTCATTAAAAAAGATCAATCGCGCTGTGATAATAAGGGCAGCAGGCAAGAAGACATGACTAAGGGCTTTTATCTTGTGGTTGGTTGCATTCGCCCGATGACTAAAGTATTCTACATTATCGTAGTAGACTAGAATATTCCTCTTCATCATCCGCCCTTACAAGGACGTAGTGGACGTGTCTGCGTTGTGTTGTGGTTTGCAGTATAACTGTTATATTTGCGCCTTTCGGCCCAACACATCCGACTTCAGCACGGCTTTTATCTTGTTACACTTTAAACAATCTATCCGATGTGATATATAATAAAATCTCTCATTCTGTTAAATCTATAGTAACTGAACCGACATGTACAAATGACAAGTGATATAATTCTGTTAAATCTATAGTAACTGAACCGACATGTACAAATGACAAGTGATATAATTCTGTTAAATCTATAGTAGCCGCACAAACATGTACAAATGACAAGTGATATATCACCCTATTAAATCTATAACAACTCAAGAGACAGCACCAAGGAATGTACACCCTCTCAGGCGACTAAATCAACAACCACTCACCAAGTCGCAACATTAAGAACATCAATTGAACCTGACACATCATTTCAGAACCCTTCCATTATTTGAGAAATGAGTAGAGAAATGAGAAACCCGAATTAAACAGGAATATGCCAGGCATTAGATCCTGGCCGGCGGCTTCCAGGTTCACCCAGTCTTAAATGGGTACTGGATTTTTTTCTCGGAAAGTAAAGCGGCACGTGTACAATACCGACCACATTACCCCACAAATCATGTGCTGAAGTTCTGTAAAATGTATGGTCACTAACACCATATTCCCTATACACCACTTGGCGTGACAGGGGCTCTTTACTCTTTATTTTTTTATTCACTATGTCGCTACATTAACTCTGTCAGTATGGAAGGTTTTTTTTATCAATTTAGCGGTAGAGATTTAAGAGGCAAAATGTTTCATGTTTTTCAATATTAATCTATATGTTTATATTTATCTAACGCTTAACATATGGCATTTGAATACTTAGATATTTAAACAAGGTATTTCACCAATAATAATACATAAATATTATTATATGGGGAACTTCCGAGGCGATAATAGGGAATAATAGAACAAAGAAGTATGTGTTAGCACTCGGAAAAATTGACAGACAAACAACAATAGAAGTATGTGTTAGCACTCGGAAAAATTGACAGACAAACAACAATAGAAGTATGTGTTAGCACTCGGAAAAATTGACAGACAAACAACAATAGAAGTATGTGTTAGCACTCGGAAAAATTGACAGACAAACAACAATAGAAGTATGTGTTAGCACTCGGAAAAATTGACAGACAAACAACAATAGAAGTATGTGTTAGCACTCGGGTTGTTTGTCTGTCAATTTTTCCGAGTGCTAACACATACTTCTTTGTTCTATTATTCCCTATTTTACCAATACCAAGATGATACAAGACAAGTAAAAAGAATATTGTTTGATGACAATTTACACTAATCAAATTGAGAGTGACGCACTGTGCGGCTAAACGTATATGACAGAAAACGGCAAGTCACATGGTACGTCGAAAAACGTACTGAAAGAGTTAAGAACATCTATTGAACTGAACACATCATTTCAGAATCCATCATTTATTTGAAAAATGAGTAAACAAATGAGGAACCGGAATTAAACAGGAATATGCCAGGCATTACGGGAAAAAAAAACACATGAGCTAATCCCCAGAACTCAAATCCCCCATCTGTTAACACAGACTTTAACACATTGTGTAAGATTGCTCAGAAATGCTTGGCAACCGTTTTAAAAATTGTGTGTGAATTTGGGAAAACGATTACATGACACGATGCTTCAAGTAATCAAAGTTCTTGTCTCTTCAAAATTGGATAGCTTGCTTGTGTTTTATACCCGAGTTGCTAAAACACACCATGTGGTTTTATTTCTTTATTTGACATGTATTCCGTGTTAAGCGGTTAGAGCGAGTTTATTTCGGCACTAGAGCATTATCGTGTGTTAACGATGATCACAATGTAATCGTTGTATAACTCTATGATGTTTGCGGTAAAAAACATATGTATGGAAAAACACAGTGAGGTTTTTTTTTGTTTATACTTTTTTCTATTTTGTTTTAAGTGGGAAAAAAACCCCGTGTAGCTTCTTCAGTTATAATTGTTACCGGCAAAAAAAACAAACATGTAGCGTCTTCAGTTATAATGTTAGCGTAAAAAGCATGTAGCTTCTTCAGTTATAATTGTTAGCGGCAAAAACACTAAGTAGCATATGTCCGATACAACATATATGCTCAATCTTAGCAAACAAAAACCGTGCATATTTTTCTTTTTTTTTTCTACTTACTCTAATACCAATCTGCGTTAGCAAAAAACACCAAATGCAGTAATTCATTCACTAACATCGCAGGCAAAATGATGAAACTGGTGAAATATTCTATGTATGTATGTGTGTGTGTATGTGTGTGCGTATGTGTGTGTATGTGTGTTTGTGTGTATGTATGTATATATGTATGTGTGTGTATATGTATGTATGTATGTATGTATGTATGTATGTATGTATGTATGTATGTATGTATGTATGTATGTATGTATGTATGTATTATGTATGTATGTGTGTATGTATGTATGTATGTATGTATGTATGTTGGGAAAACCACCTGACTAGACTACCGACGTTCGGACAACCCGTGTTCAATTCCCGCTGGGAGCAGTGTGAATTGTACTCGTGGTTGGAATAAAAAAAAAAATACCCCCACGGTCGACCCAGCCGTTGGCAGAAATGGGTACCAGGGTATATTATCCTGGGAAGGTGAGGAATGTCGCTTCGCATCTGAGTTTCGATGCTTGAGGCTACACTATACAGAAATATCCGAACATTTCTGGATAGGCGGCCGAGCACATATGGGTATATACTAGCGTGCTAAGACGCCGGTTCAAGTCTCGTACTTTACCTTTACCTTTACCTTTACCTTTATGTATGTATGTATTTATGTATGTATGTATGTATGTATGTATGTATGTATGTATGTATGTATGTATGTATGTATGTATTTATGTATGTATGTATGTATGTATGTATGTATGTATGTATGTATGTATGTATGTATGTATGCATGTATGTATGTGTGTAAATGTGTGTATGTGTATGTGTGTATGTGTGTATGTATGTATGTATGCATGTATGTATGTGTGTACATGTGTGTATGTGTATGTGTGTGTATGTATGTATGTATGTGTATGTCTGTATACATACGAAACAAGTATTTTAAAAAGACAACCAACATTTGACAGGCGTGTCATGCGAAAACAAGGCATTGAAGATGCTGTAACAGTGGGTAGAATGAATGGAAAGAAGAGCAGAGGAAAACCAAGAGAAAAAAATGTTGAACAGCGTATCCAAAGACGTAATGAAAGATCACCGACTGAAATTATGACATGCATGAAGGACCGAGAAATGTGAAGAGAGACATACATCAACCGGCATGACACCTAATGATGATGAATAATGTTATTCATTGTAACAGTATAATAGTAAATAACAGCACACAGTCAAATAAGGAAAGAAAGAAAGAAAAATGCAGAGCACATAATGACAGACAGATTAATGCATACAGACAAACGGTATACAGACAAACGGTATACAGACAAACGGCATACAGACAAACGCAAGCAGTTAAAAAAACGCATTTTAAAATCATCATGGAGGTCTGTGTTCTCAATCACCAAGGGGCGACTAACAAGTCAAGGGAAGTAACCGTTAAAATCGGATTATGGCCCACACGCGACTCAATAAGATGCTCTGGCAAATAGGTCGATGAGTAACAGATTAACATCACATCCGGGCTCAGCACAGCATGGACCAATCGCCCGTGATCGTGCTCCATCTTGATGTAAAAATAGAAACAATTTAAGAGCTTGCACTTATCAAGTATTAACTTCAAACAAAAGCGTATTTATTCATACTGCATGGGTGATATGTGCGATTACAGCATAGCGCTGAGTGCAGCAAATGTTGGACGAACGTACTGCTATTTATACCGCCAATCTGTGAGTGACAGTTTCGTTTGTTGGAGACACTGATCTCCACCAAATAGATCTACAACATTTACTTAATGAAATGAAAACGATAAGCAAAAAATGTGTATTAGACATGAATATCAAAAATACTAAAACTATGATCATAAGCAAAGATAATAATCAAAACCCGCAAGTGGATATCAAAGTTGAAGGAATAGAATTGGAGACAGTTCAGAACTACAACTAACTTGGACATACAATAACCAGTGATGGAAAATGTTAAACTGAAATAAACAAAAAAATAAGGATGGCTAAAAGTAATTTTAATGCCATGAAGAACATACTAACATCAAAACAAATAAAAACAGGGTTAAAACTAAGAATAGAAACATGTTATATCTTCTAAATATTCCTGTATGGAACAGAAACATGGGCATTAGACAAGAAGACAGAACAGAAAATTGAAGCCATGAAATGTGGATTTATAGAAGAATAGGTAGAATAGGATGGAAAGAAAAGAAAACAATTGATGAAGATTTAAAACAACTTAAAATGAAAAGAGAACTACTAAACACAATTTAAACAAGACAAATGAAATTTTGGGGCATGTTAAAAGACACAACAGCCTACTAAAATTAATATTGGAAGGGAAAATACAAGGTAACAGAAGCAGATGCAGACCAAGACTAACATGGACGAGTAACATCAAAAGATGGACAAGACAACCTATGACAACAACCTGTACCATCAAAGCAAGAGACATAGCGGAAAGGCGCTCCATGGTAGCCAACCTTCGATGCGAAGACGGCACTCGATGATGATGATGATGATGATGGAGACACTA